>WOXC01000111.1:0-70601 GCA_011680675.1 Gymnobelideus leadbeateri
GGGAACTCTGTTGGAACTGGGGGAGAGAAGAGCATGGTCCAACCCCTGCCCCTGGTGTGACAGAAGTGGCAGAGGCAGCAGCTGCAACTGCCTCCGGAGCTCCTGGCCTGCAGATTATAGGGGGAATGCCGCAATCTGAGTATAAAGTATAATCAATAAATAAAATGTAATCCTACTTGGATTCTAAAACATCAACTTCATAATTACAATACGGGAGACATATGGTTAGATAACAGTATCACTGAAAAAAATCTGTGGATTTTAATTGGTTGTCAGCTCAATATGAGTCAAAAATGTGATGATGCTGGCAAAAAGGCTAATGTAATCTAGTTCCATTCTTCCCTGGACAAGAAGGTTTAAAGGAGAAATGACAGCTATCTTCAAGTGTTTGAAGGACAATCTTGTGAAAGACAGACCAGGCTTGTTCTATGTAGTATCCAAGAGGATAAAACCTATTTTGCTTCTAGAGCTAGAAGATTTAGTTTGATATATGGGGGGAAAAATTTTAACAATTAGAGTTCACCCAAAGCGGATGAGCTGCTTAGAAGGCACTAAGTTCTCCACATAAGGTCTTCAATAAAAGGCTGGATGATCACTTCTCAGATAAATTATTGAAGGGATTTTTTTCATCAGGTTTGGTTATTTTATGTAGCCTCTGAGGTCCCTTCCAACTGTAATAATACCAAGATTCTGAAATTCTATGATGAGTTTACTCCATCAGAAATATAGTTTTCTTTCTTTCTTTTTTTTTTTTTTTGCTTTTTTTTTTTTTTTTTGGAGGGCAGTTGGGGTTACGTGACTTGCCAAGGTCATATGGCTAGTAAGTATTAAGTGTCTAAGGACGGATTTGAACTCAAGTCCTCCTGACTCCAGGGCCTGTACTCCACTCATTGAGCCACCTAGCCGCCCCTACAGTTTTCTTTTCTACCAATGAACATATTACTCATTCAAGGACACTTCAGAAAATAGATGCAGATTTAAATAGTTCCTTGGTGTGATTATAAACACAATTTGCTGTGTTTAGTGGGATTTTCCACCTACAATAAATACTTCAAATTTCCACAAGAGAAGGTTATAGGAGTAAGAACAGAAGAGAGAATTTGGGGTAAATAAGAAGGAAATCATGTAAGTGGTTTGGAAAGGTCCAAACTATTGCAGGAGGTGAGAGGTTGAATTTGGGGAGGGGAGAGTGGGGGAAATTTAAAGATCAATCTCCAGGACCAAGCAGTGGTCTAGATTCTTCTTGGGAGTTGAAAGAGCAGCAGAATCAAGGACAATTAATAAAGGTATAAAAGGATTGAGGAGGATCAAGTTAGGGATTAGGGAGTTGAACCTGAAAAGGAAGGTTCAAGAAAAATAAAAGAGAAGAAAATTGACAAGGCAAAGTAAGGAAAGGCAAGTGGAACAACTGAAAGATAGAGTAGATTTGTGGGTGAAGCAAACTGGTGAAACACATACAAGGTGGGTGCAAAGCTAAAGGAGAGATAACGTTATGGGCCAGTCTAATGATTCAGCTAGAAGCTGAAATGCAATGAAATATTTATGAATCATAAATACGATTTTTAAAATGACTTTATCTATAGGGATAGGGATTGTCTTGCAATTTCTCTGATATAGTCCTTCCCAATAATGTGCAATATCCATTCCCACAATGTATTCACTTTGATTAACAACCACAACTATGACCCAAGCAGGAGATGGGTCACATGAGTAAAGGTACCCCTTCCCTCAGTGATTTTCCCCTCTAAAATTCCTGATGAAAACGGGGGTGCCCCAATACACCCATTGAGTGTTGGTATAAACGTAACCTGGTCATCCATATCCAACAATACACACACACACACACACACACACACACACAAGCTGAGTGAAAGTTTTCAGCGATGTCCTATGTTTTGACAGAGCAGAAAGTATTTTAATGCCCCATACCAGACTTCACAAGTTGTTTTCCCCAGGCTTGTAGTAGGTAGTGGTAGGGGAGGCCCACAGTTAAAGCCTGGTGCCATTAGCATGGGGCTCTACCCAGAAGGCAGGATCTAATTGTCCTTTTCATACACTGGTCATAGGAGGTAGAAGAATGGAGGTGGGTGTGTTAGGGACTACATAAAAGTTCCTAAAAGAAATAAATAAGGCTTCAGTGCAGGGGAAAGGGATATCTGAGGTAGACAGGAGAATGACTTTTATTAGATGTTGGAGAGTAGAAGGGTGTTACACAGAGGAAAAGGAGGAGGAAAAGAAGAGCTGTAAAATTTGAGCCTGAAAGAAGATTTTTGGCTCTTTCTGAAGAGAAGGGTGCTGAATGTGCTAAGGGGGAAGAAGTTGATTTACCTTCAAAGAATGATGCAACAATGACATAGAGCCATCAGCAAAGAGATCATACAGTAGAAATCAGAGAAGGGATGAGTAGTGGGATTGGTGATTATCTTTTCAGAGGTACTGAGACAGTTTTTTTTTTTTTTGCCTGATAACAACAGAGATATCTGCTGCCTTCCTAGGGCATGTATCCAAGACAGAGATACTTCCAAAATTTATCAAAAGGGATGACTACTCCCTCCTTCTGAAGATCACTATGGGCATAAATGATACTAATGGAAGGAAGTAATACCAATAATTATGAAGATATGCAAAAAACTGAAGGTCATAGGGGCACGTTGGGTTTCCCTCACTCTTATCCATTAAAGGCAAAGAATAAAGAAGAGAAAAACTAATTTGGTAAGGTGACTAAGACAGTATTATCTCAGAATGGGATTCAGACTTTCGAATCACAGCTTAAAACATAGGAATGACAGATTCCTGGCCAGAAATAGAGTATATCCAACAAAGACTAGTAAGAGTGTATTTGTCAAGTGTCCCACAAATATAATCAAAATAACTTCAAATTAAATAAATAAATGATGGGAGAGGGAGAAGAATGCCTATGTATATCTATCAATCCAGATATGATAGAGAGTAGCTACAATGAATGAAAAAGAATAGCTGTAGAGACTCCCAGAAATTCATAGGAGAAAGTAGCAAAACCCATGATCTCCACATGCCAAAGTTTAGCAACAAGTAAAAGAACTACTAGTGGAAAATTTGACCTCAAAGAGTCCACTGAAACTTCATGGGATGAAACCTATGACTGGACTATGGCTATGAATAAGTATATCTTATTCAAAATCCAATTAGCTTTTTAAAAAAAAGAGTGGGGAAGCACTATCAACATATATCAAAGTGTAATAGCATGATGGAGAGTATAAGGGTCAAAGTCAATGAAGGGATAAACAGAAGTGATTTTATCACTGGGGTAATACTACAGATGGTCTGAGTAGAAAGTATAAATAGATAAGGATTGAGGGAAATAGAACACGAGCCTGGCACAGAGGCATGACATAGTAGTGGTGGTGAACTTCAATTATCAAGACATCTAATGGAACTCTTGCCTAAAGTATAGCAGCTTATACATTTTTGGCCAGCCTTGAAGATAATTTCATCATTCAGAAGGAGGAGGAAAAGACAAGAAGAAATTCTATTTTGGATCTAAGCATCACTAACAAAAAGGAACTTGTAGCTGAGGTGGAAATGATAGGTCCTTGGCTGGGACTGGAGGGGAGTAACTATTACCTCTCATTGTTTATGAGAAAGAAAATGAGCAAATCTGGGAAGAATCTGACATGTAATCTAGATTTCTGGAAAACAGATTTCAAAGGATTTAGAAGAAAGATAAGTAGGATGCCATGGATTAAAACTTTACAAATTAAAATTCCCATCCTAGAAGAGGTAGAAACTAGGTGATGCAGTGAGTAGAGCGTCAGCCCTGGAGTCAGAAGGACCTGAGTTCAGATCTAGCCTCAGACACTTAACACACACAAACAAAAACCTAGCCGTGTGACCTTGGGCAAGTTACTTAACCCCAATTGCCCTCCAAAAAAGAAAAAAAAACAGGATTTGTCTGAAAAGACCAATATGGATGCACAGAAAATTTACCAATCAATTTAAATTTTAAAAAGAAATGTTCAGGTAATTGAGATTTCCTGCACCCAACATTCACTAGACTTCATTTCCCCCACTTCTACCCTTATTCCTGATATTGTACCACCACCTCCTTTCTTTCTTAAGAGTTTAATATTGCCACTTCAAGGTTAACCATGGACGATGCTATTGGCTGCCTTTGTTGTTGACTAGGGCGCCAACAAATGCAAAGCTGACTTTGCAAGAAAAGATTACCTTCGGGCTGTCTTTAGACATCATGATGCGTTTCAGGTATGGGTAATAAATATATAAGGGATGAGATTAAGAGCAAGAAAGGTAAATATGCCATTGGATATGGTATTGAATAATATGAAAAGATCTGGAACCATTCTTTCTAGAAACAGCTAGGAGGTATAGTGGATAGAACACTGGACCTGAAGTCAGAAATACCTGAGTTCAAATCCAGTCTCAGATACTTGTTAGCTATATTACCCTGTGCAAATCACTTAACCTCTGTCTTCCTCAGGTTCCTCAACTATACAATGGGGATAATAATAGCACCTATCTCATAGGGTTATTGTTGGGATCAAATGAGATAATATTGGTAAAGCATTTAGCACAGTGCCTGGTACATTAAAAATGCCAATGCTGTATTGTCTAGTGGTAAAACCACATACCCAGACTTTCTTTAGAGTATACAAAAGGATATCAAATCCCTACCCCCCAGATCATTGCCTGCCCCAACTTGTCTGTCTGGGCTTGAGGTTCTATCCTGGCCTCCTAGTATACTTTTTAGAAAATGTGAATCAGTGATCAGGCATGTTATGAATCTGAGTCCTCCACTGTCTGCCACAAATACTTCTAAATGGACAGTTGCATTTTTGTTTTTTGGGTTTTTTGGTCAAAGGGTATGACATGATAATTGCCTCCCACCAAAAGATATGAGATTAGCATGGCTTTATTTGTTATATACGGTCCTTGACTCCAGGATTAAAAACTGAAATTTTGAAGGTGAAGAACATTTTGAGTATGTTGGAAGCAAATATCCCAAAAATTCAACACAGTATCTTTGGGATACACACACACACACACACACACACACACACACACACACACACACACACACACATTATATAAATATATCACTCTAAATATTCTATGATACATTATGATAGGCTGCCCTGCTTTACAATAGGAGCTAGCTGGGTGGTGCAGTGGATAGAGTGCTTGACTTGAAATCAGAAAGACCTGAATTCAAATCCTGCCTCAGACAACTTACTTAGTTGTGTGGTCCTGAGTAATGTACTTCACCTCTGTTTTCCTCAGTTTCTTCATCTATAAAATAGTGGTAATAATAGCACCTAACTGGGTTGTTGTGCGGCTAAAATTAGATGATGATACATACAAAGTGTTTTACAAACTTTAAAGCACAATAAAAATTCTAGTTATTGTTGTTGTCAAATCCAGACAAAGTGAGGAGGTGGAGGTAGTTGTATTAATTACCTGTAAATTATATAATCCTTTAAAAAAACTATTTTTATGCCTTCACCTTACTGCCTGTACCTTTTTTTTAATTGTCAGAATCATAATGGCCCCCTTCCTTTCCTGTGACATAGATGTGAATTAAAGCCTCCCTAGAACTTCAAAAAGACTGCTATCAGTGCTTGGGAGAGGTGGGAAGCTTTACCTGTACACTGACTTAAGACCAATTCAAACAAAAGTGTACATCTACAGGAAGAAAGAGGATGAAATGTGCAGAAGATAGAAGCAAAACTGTATGACAGAGAATGAATTTTAAGATTGTAGCACCATCCTATAGAAACAGTGGGAGTAGTGCCAAAATTCACAATGAAATGCAGCTGTAGGGGGACGTCTGGGACAACAAAAAGGGGGTTGTTTTTTTAGCTATATTGGGAGAAAAAGAAAAATTAAACAAGGGATAGGAGTTTTGCTTGGGGTGGGTGGAATAATGATAACTGACAACAAAAAGAAAATAGAGTTGCTCAAGTCTTATTTTGTTCCTACTTTCCCTGTAAAGGACAATGACCTTAGTACCAGAAATGACCAAACAAAATATCACTCATGGAGTTGAAAAATGACATAAGGAAAGAGATCATAAAAGAACATCAAGTTGCCTATGATAAATTCAAGCCATTTGTCTTAGAAGAATTGTACTCTCAAGTCACCAAAAAAAAAAAAAAAAAGAACCCTGGCAGATGTGATTTACTAAGCCATGGTACACAGGGGACTTATCACAAGATTGGAGAAAGGCGAAGGTCCCAATTTTTTCTAGAAAGGGAAGAGAACAGTCTGCAAACCATAGGCCAGTGAGCTTAACTTCATTACCCAGGAAAATTATAGAACAAATCATAAAAGAGATGGGTGGTGAGCACCTAGAAAGGGAAGCAGCAATTACAAAGAACCAGCCTGGCTTCTTCAAGGCAGATCATGCCAGACTAACCTCATTTCTTTTTCTGACAGGATTACTAAACTAGTTCAAAGAGAATAATGTTGTGGATATAGTTTGCCTACATTTTAGCAAAGCTTTTAATAAAGTATCTCTTACTAACCTTGTGGAAAAGAAGGAAAAATATCGATTAGATGATAATACAGCTAAATAGAGTCAGAACTAGTTGGCTAGAAAGGCTCTAAAAAGGAAATGGTTCAGTTAATGGGCAGGTGGTCATCAGTGGAAGATCCCAGAGATCTGTGTTTAGCCCTGGGTTGCTTAACATTTTTATCAATGACTTGGACAGAGGCATAAGAAGAGGCATGCTCTTCAAATCTGGAGATGATACAAAGCAGGGATGAAAAGTTAACACTGTCAAGATCCAGTACTCCAAAAAGAAACTTGACACACTAGACCATTGGGATGGAACTCATTAAGAATAAATGTTAAGTCTTACAAGTGGGAATAAAAATCAGTTTCATAAATACAAGATGGAGACAACATGACTAGGCAACAGTTGTTCTGGAAAAGATCTGGGGGTTTTAGTAGACTGCAAACTTAATACTTCAGCACTGTAATGTGGCAGCCAAGAAAGCTAAAGGGACCTTGGGCTGCATTAAGAGAGACACAATTTCTAGAAAGAGAGACCATTGTATCTTGCCCTCCCTCTGTGGTCATTTGTAAAGTGTTATAGAAATGTGAAGTCATTATTATAGTGAACTGTGCATATATTTGTGGAAAATGATATTTTAAATGTTGGACCAGTTTTAGTGTATTCAAAGCAGAACCAGTCCCCAATTTAATATCGGGGAAAGAAAAGTCTCATTTTTCACTTAAACATCAAATCTGCTGGATTTGATGCCTCCCCATGAATGGGAGGCAGCTCAACCCATTGGAAAAAGCATTAGATTTGGCTTCAATCGATCTTCCAATCCTGATGTTCCTGCCTCCTATCTGTATGATGCTGGACAAAAGTTATTTAACCTCTCTCACTTCAGTTTGCTCCTCTGTGAAATGAATGGGGTTGGATTAGATGATCTCTAAGAATTCTTCCATCTTAATCAATCAATGAACATTTATTCAGTGTCAACTATATACCAGACACTGTAAGCGCTGAGGATACAGAAAAAAGGAAAAAACAGTCCTGCCCTCAAGGAGCTTACAATCTAATGGGGGAGACAATAATCATTCAGTAAACATTTATTAAGTGCCTACCATGTGTCAAGAAATGTGCTAAGTGGGGAAAAAAAGAAGCAAAAGATAATTCCCACCTTCAAGGAGTTTATACTCTAATAGAGAAGATAACAAGCAAACAAATACATACAAACGAGCTCTATACAGGATAAATGGGAAATAATTAACAGAAAGAAAGTACTAGAATTAAGAGGGACTGGGAAAGGCTTCCAATAAAAGATGTGATTTAAGTTAGGATGCAGGAATTCCCAAAATGGGCAATACTACCTGCTGGGGGGCAGTGGAAGAATGAGGGGGGTAATAGCCTTGGGTGCAATTGGGGAGCATTGAATAAAAATAAGGGGATAGTAGAACTATAAGGAAAGAAGAAAAGATAACAAAATTTTGAAAAACTGTCTATACATGTTTGATCTGTCATGTAACAGAGTTAAAGTTGCAGTGATTACATTATTTTTCCAAATAAGCATACAAAATGCAAGTAATAACCAATCAGTGGTCAAGTCCACCAACAGGTCTTAACAAACAAGTGTTGGAAGGTATACCTGTCACATTGTTGGGAACTCCAGCATGTATGGGCAGAAATATGTACATGTAATGACTTGTTTACAATATGATACTATACAGTTACATGATGTAATACCGCATAATCAAAATTTCAATGCAGGAAAAAACCCACAAATTTACAGTAAATTATTAAATTTAAGATGCATCTTTTTTAATATTTTTAATGATGCAAAGTTTTTTTTAAAAACTGTTACAGGGCTAAAAAAAGTAGATTTCCAGGGGTGCTAAATAATTTTTAAGGGGGCAGAAGGACAAATAAGTTTGGGAACCTCTGACTTAAAGGAAGCCAGGGAGGTCAGTAGAAGGAGAGCATTCCAGGCATGGGGGATAGCCAGAGAGAGAATTCCAGGATCCAAAACATAGAGTGACCACCCCCTTTATCTCTAAAGCTATGATCCCTGCAAATTCAACGTGTCAGAATATGGCATTTGAGAGCAACAGTGACCACATAGGTCAGATGTTCTCACCTTGGGACAGAAGGGGAGGAATCAGGAAAACTCTCCAGCAATCACCCCCCAGGTGTCTGTACCTGTATTTCCTGGACGCTCTCTTCCTCTTTGGCATCCACTTTCTTCTCAATCCCTTCACCTCGTAACAAGGCTTCCAGTGTGGTGCTTTCTGATGTGAACCCATCTTTCTTCAGGGGCAGGTCCACTTCTAGAAAGCAATAAAAGCCAGAAATAGATGTTGGACTTGGTAGTACCTGTGGATAGTTAAGCAAAGTGGGAGGGAGCAGGGACCCTTAACTTAAAAAGGAAGAAAGGGGAAGGTCTCTAGGGTAGCGGCAGTTTTCTCTAAGCAGAGCCAGGTATTAATTTTGTTATTCATTCATTTCAGTCATATCTGACGCTTCATGAACCCATTTGGGGTTTCCTTGGCGAAGATACTGGAGTGGTTTGCCATTCCCTTCTTCAGCTCATTTTACAGATGAGGAAACTGAAGCAAACAGGATTAAGTAACTTTTCCAGGATCACACAGCTATTACATGTCTAAGGTTGGATTTGAACTCAGGAAGGTGAGTCTTCCTGACTCCAGGCTTGGCATTCTAATCACTGGATCACCTATTGGCCCCTCAGATGTGCATAGTAGATGCCCACCATAGATAGAATCAAAGATTTAGAGCCAGAAGGAATCTCAGAGGTCATTTAGTTCCACACACTCCCTTATTTGAAAGACAGGAAATGAAGGGCCTAGCAAAGAAAAATGACTTGCCCAAAGTCTCACACTGGTAACAAATAAATAGCAGAGACAGAATTTGAATCTGATTCCTTTTGCTATACCACATTACTTCATTTCTGTGTCATCTAGAGATTCCTAACCTAGAATATATATACATATACATATATATATATATATATATACCCCCAACATATACAAAAAGCTTGTCAAATAATATATAAATTTTATAAATAACCATATTTTAAATTAAGTAATTTATTTCTTATATGTATATGCATAGCAAGCTCTAGAATTTATTTTCTTTCATTTTGAATAGAGGGTACACAAAACTTTCCTTAGAGCCATTATATATGGGGAGTGAAAAAATGTTGGAACCCCTTGCCTTAAACTTTCTCCAGACTCTTCATATTTCTGTTGCAAGGTCCTAGATTAAACATGGTAGTCTAAAGTCAGATTAATGACAAGAATAAAGGAAAGTTGAGGTCATAGTTGATGTTGACCATATTTTTATTTATACTAGCCAACATAACATTATTTTGGTGATGGCAATGTCACATTATAGAATACCTGGTGGTTGTCAGCCTACTAAGACCACCGCACCCCAAACCTGACCCTATCACATCCTGCTTATCTCAAATCAACCCAATAGACTGTTAACTAAACACTGAGGCCACATGGGCCATGAATTTGAGAAATAGTAGGTGTAAAAGAATGAAAGAATAAAAAAGCCAAATGAACACACACATTCTAGTTCAGTTGATCCAAACATAAAAGAAATATCAATAATCATGATTACAACACCTAATGAAGAGTCATACAGTGCTTGTTAATATTTACAAAATGCTTTACATCTGTTTTCTCATTTGAAGAAACAAGCAAGCCCTGGAAGGTGGGTATCATAGGTGCTATTATTCCCATTTCACAGGAGGAATCAGAGGTTCAAAGATGTTAAGTGATTTGCCCAGGTTCAAATAACTAGTGCCAACAGTGGGATTGGAACTCAAGCCTTTCATATTCCAAGTCCAGCAGTTTATCGATTATGTCAGCCTTGTTATTCAGTCATTTCTGTTGCCTACTCTTAGTATCCTACTCTTCTGTTTGTTTGGGTTTTTTTGGTTTGGACGATTGGGGTTGAGTAACTTGCCCAAGGTCACAGGGCTAGGTTTTTGTTTGTGTGTTAAGTGTCTGAGGATACAAACTCAGGGCCTTCTGACTCAGGGCCAGCGCTCTACTCACTGCGCCACCTAGCCGGCCCTATCCTACTCTTCTTAACCCTATTTGGGGTTTTCTTAGCAAAGATACTAGAGAGGTTTACCATTTCCTTCTCCAGTTCATTTTATAGATGAGGAAACTGAGATAAACAGGGTTAAGTGACTTGCTCTGGGTCACACAGCTAGTAAGTGTCTGAGGCTGGATTTGAATTCAGTTCTTCCTGACTCCAGATCCAGCATTCTATCCTCTATCAGGGTGCCACCTAGCTGGCCTGTTATTCCAACCTATGTACTAGATTAAAATAGGCAAAAGAGTAGACTAAAATAGATATAACAATTTTAAATATTCTGATTTTAAAGCTTATGGTATTATATCACTTGTTAATATAATTTTCCTAATAATAATTCATCTAAGAGAATCAAATTAAATGTGACTATTTGTATTAACTGGCTATCACCCTGGAATACATCATTCAAGGGCACGATTCTAGCTGACCAGCAAAACTCACAGGTTTCCAGCATTGCTGATAAACAGAACTTGAGGTCAGAATAAAAAGGCAACTGACCCTATCGTAATTTCTGCCCACAGGGGAAGAAGAGGGAAGGCCCTAGAATTAAGAGGGGTTGGGGAAGGCTTCTTAGAAAAGATGGGATATTAGTTAGGACTTAAAGGAACCCAGGGAGGTCAGTAGAAGGAGAGCTCCTGACAAAAGTAAATACCAGGGCTAAGAAAAAAAATGGTATCAGAGCTAAGAAGGGAAAAATAGGTCTGAGATCTTGCAGGATGTAAGTGCTAGTTAAAGACTCATAAGGTGAAGCTAAGCTTTAAGTCTTTTTATGTGTCTTTTTTTATGTCCTCATGTGAATGAAAGGATTAACTAATGCTTTAAGCCTACACATAATTTCAATTTAACACAAATCCGCTGCACCGGGTGGCATGGTGGAGTAGATGCAACACTATAACTGGGAAGCAGGACCCCGGACTCTCATCTAGACTCATCACCCTCTCTGAGCCTCCACTGCCTCATCTGGCAAATTGTGGGATATTAAGAAAGTCAAGACCATATAGATATGATTATATGTATGTATATATGTTATATATGCATGTATATAAAATGTTTATATAAAATGTTTTTGTATTTTTATACTATATTATATAGTATTATATCTAAATGTATTTTAAATAAAATGTTTCACATAAAATGCTTTATATGTATGTATATAGTCACACACACATATATAACACAACAAACTTATAGGTGATAAAACTGTTGGATGTCAAGATCAAGTAACTATATATTGAAATATTCAATCTAGACCAAAGTGACTAACACAGATTTCTGAGTTAACTAGCTTCTACTCTAATATAACTAGCATCTCAACCTACCCTTAAACCACATGTGGCAAGCCATCATGCCTCCCAGGGAGAAAACAATCAATCAACAATCAATCAATTAAGCTTCTTCTGTGGCAGGCACTGGGCTAGGCACTAAGGATACAAGTTCAAAGAATTAAACAGTCTCTACTCATAAAGAGTTTTAATGGGGGGAGACAAGTAGTTATAAATGTGTGTGTGTGTGTGTGTGTGTGTGTGTGTGTGTGTGTGTGTGTGTAGGTGAACAGTCCAACCTATGAGGTATGTGTGTGTAGTTGAAAGTCCCATCTCTAAGGCGTGTGTGTAGGTGAAAAGTCCCATGTCTAAGGTGCAAGTAGGGGAAAGTCCCATCTCTAGGGTTATGTCCATTGTTGAAAGTTCAATTTATAAAGGGTGTGTATAGATGAAAGTTCCACCTATAAGGTGTGTGTGTGTGTGTGTGTGTGTGTGTGTGTGTACACAGGATAAAATAAAGTTAAAGGGAAGGAAGGAAACAAACATTAATTAAGCACTTGCAACATGCCCGGCAATGTGCTAAGCATTTTACAAACATTATCTCATTCGATGCCTAGAAGGTAGATAATATTATTATCATCTCCATTTTACAATTGAGGAAACTGAGGCAAACTTGGGTTAAGTGACTTGCCCAGAATCACACAGCTAGTATATGTCAGAGGCCAAATTTTAACTCAGATCTTCCTGACTCCAGGCCCAACACTCTATTTATACATAAAAAATAGTTCAGTATTTTAGGAGGGAGTAGTCAGGAAAATCAGAAAAGGTTTCATGTAGAAGATGGTGTTTGAGCTGCATCTTAAAGGAAGAGAGGCATTCTTTGAGGAGGTAAAGTAAATTCCAACAAAGGAATTGGTCAACAGCAGAGGCCCAAAGAAAAGAGACGGAATTTCCTATATGAGGCACAGAAAAGACAGTCTGGCCAGACCACAAAATGTAGGAGGGAGGGAGTGATGTCTAATGAGGCTGGAGAGATAGGTTAGGGCCACATTTTATAGAGCTTCAAAAGCTAAGCAGAGCAGTTTGTAGTTTATCCTAAAGGCAACAGGAAGCTGCTAAAGTTGGTTGAGTCACGTGGTCCTATCTGTGCTTAGGGGAAATTAGTTTGGCAGCAATATGTAAGATGAAATGGAGTGGGGAGAGACTTGAGCAGAGAGATCAATTAGTAGGCTGTTGCAATAATCTAGGAGAATGGAGATGAGGGTCTGAACTAATGTGGTGGGGGACAGGGGGTGTCAGATGAATGAGGCATTGTAAAGGTAGAACACAAGATTTGGCAACTTTATTAGACACATGGGGTAAAGGAGAGTGCTTAGTCAAGGTAATTTTCTTTTTGTTTTTGTTGAGTCATTTTAGTCATGTCCGACTGTTCGTGACCCCATTTGGGGTTTTCTTGGTAAAGATACTGGAGTGGTTTCACCATTTACTTCTCCAGTTCATTTTACAGATGAGGTAACTGAGTCAAATACTGAGATTACAAAACTGGAAATATGGTGGAGCCTTTAACAGAAATAGACAGGTTTTGAAAAGAGGAGGGAAAGATGAAGAATTTGGATGTGTTAAGTTTAAGTTGTCTTTGGGACATCCAGTTTAAATGCCCAATAGGCAATTGGTGATCTGAGATTGAAGATCAGGTGAAAAACTAAAACTAAATATATAAATTTAGGAATCATTGACATAGAGAAAAGAGTGTTAAACCCATGGGAGTTGATGAGGTAAACCTCTCCTGATCTCTCGCTCTTTTTTTATTTTTTTATTTTTTTGCTTTTTGGAGGGGGGAAGGCAGGGCAATTGGGGTTAAGTGACTTGCCCAAGGTCACATGGCTAGTAAGTGGTAAGTGTCTAAGGTTGGATTTGAACTCAGGTCCTCCTGATTCTAGGCCCAATGCTCTATTCACTGTGCCAACTAGCTGCACCCCCATCTCATTTTTCAAATCATTCTTGGTTCCTTTTCTCTTCAAAAGAATTTGTGGCCATTTTGGTTCCTCCCTATTATCAGAGCTGAGCCAAGGATATAGTCACTGAGCCATCACCATTCATCTTGACTTTTGTCTTACCACTGAATTTTGATGACTCTGAAGGAGAGAGTAAACCTGACAACTTTGCGTGGTTCTGCCTTGCTTAAACTCAATTCACGAACAAGTCAATTAATTCATCATCACCCTCATGATGTCATTGGTCCTCTTCAAAAATAAAGGACAAACAACAACAACACCTCCAAGGTTCAAAATAATGACTCCTCTGTCTTGCCTATCAACCCCCTACCCCTCTGGCATATGTTCACTCCCAAGTCAGTGTTTACCCATGACTCCTTATAAATGTGTAATATTACCAAATGATACCTCCACACCATGGTCATCATCAGCTGATAGGAAAAGAGTATTGGAGGACAAGGTCCCTTACAGTTTTGACATTTCTGTGATTCCATAACATTTGGAGACTCCCTTGGATGCTTAGATCCTTTTTATTTTTAAGTTGTTCCTGAAAGTATCCATAGTGCTTTCACTAGGCATACACATGCATGTACATATACACATGTTATTTCAAGATTGTCCTATTAATACATGTACATTTTAATTAATACATATGATAAACAAGTATACATAAGAGGCAGTGTGTCATAATGAATCCAGAAGTGATCTGAGAGTCAGAAAGACCCAGATTCAAGTCTCTCCTCTAATGAATACAGGCTGCATGAGGCCAAGCAAATCAATTGGCCTTTCAGTGCTTCAATTAACTAAGACCATAAGTTATAAAGAAGGTGCCAACCTGTGCTGGTAAAGGGAATTTCCTCACCTGGAAGTATCTTTTCCTAAAGAAAACACAGTCCTTATGCATATTAAATGTATGTATAGATAGATAGATTCATTATTATTCAGTCATTTCAATCATGCTCAACATTTCATGACCTTATTTGGGGTTTTCTTGGCAAAGATCCTGGAGTGGTTTGCCATTTCCTTCTCCATATCATTTTATAGATGAGGAAACTGAGGCAAATGGGGAAAAGTGACTTGCCCAGGATCACAAAGCTAGTAAGAGTCTGAGGCCAGATTTGAACTCAGGAACATGAATCTTTCTGACTCTAGACCTGGCACTCAATTCTCTGTGCCACTTAGCTGTTCATGGATGGAAAGATGAAAGAGAGAGAGACAGAGAGAGGAAGAGAGGGACAGCGGAAGGAAGGAAGGAGGGAAAAAAGAAAGAAAAAAGAATAAGAAAGAAATATACACATATAAATATATATTTAAGATCTGTATATACATGTATATGTTATATTACATACATATACAGATGTACATATAGCTTATATAACTACATATAACTATTTATTTATTAATATAAGAATCATTTCCCCTTCCAGAGCAAAAGTAGTAGCCACTGTCACACAAGCCAGGAACCTTACTGGGCCCTGGTATGTAGCCCTGCTTCCATTTCTAATTGGGAATAGAGATACTTGTTGGGCATCTTCCAGCACAATCCACTGCACCAGAGACAGCTACTATGGAAAACAAAGCAATCAGTTTCCAAACTTAAAAAATTATAAACTATCTTATATAAATATGAGTCAAGCCACAAAAGTCTTGTGTCTTTAAAAAATGTTTAAATACCCCACATATTACATGTAACAGCTTCTGGTCAAGAGTCTATATATGTATGTACATGCATATATACACATATATATATATACATGCATGTATATCCATATACATATAGGAGATCGGTGCTTAGCGATATGTGTGTGTTTGCACACATATATACATGTAGGAGATTGGTTATATACACATATATATGTATACATACATATATGAATGTATCTATACATATAGATGAGTGTGATATATACATATAGGAGAATGTATATATATATTGTATATATACACATATATATATAAGCACATATGCATATACATAGGAGATTGGTGATGATGATATGTGATATATAGATATAGATATAGATATAGATATAGATATAGATATAGATATAGATATAGATAATGACATACAGCCCACTGGCCATATAATGCAGCCTATAACCACAGACATTGCATAAAACCTAAGCATGCCACCTAATTCACAGAAAGAAGAGCTACCACTGGGTGACTGGAACCACTAAGCTCATTAACAGGATGTGGCAAGATCAGTCTCAAAATGCAACATAGGAGCTCCTTGAGTAATTAAATCCCATGTCATTTAAAAATGCGAACACCACAGATGTCACATGCATGTAGAGCCCTAGTTCTTCTGCTTCCATTCTTTCTTTTCCACAGCTCAGGGTGCAGGCCTGGGAACCCAAAAGTCATATAAGGATTATAATAAAATATGCCATATAAGAAACAGATTAAGACAGCTCTTCTTTGGGGAAATACACAGAAAGAAGAGCTGTCTGTTAGCTGTCGAGTTTCCAATAGATACCATCTTTCGGGATCCTGTGCTCTGCCAACAGACAGACTACCCCAAGGGAAATTGTGGTGAAACACCCAGACAAGGCACATCCATCCGTCCATCCATCATGTGCTCTCTCTGTGACTCAGGGGCATGGAGATAGAGTTACAGTGTAAAGGAGGAGGGGGTTGAGAGGGAATGCTTTAAACAATAGAAGAAAATCATATTGCCTAAATGATTGGTTTGTGTATACATATATACATCTACATGTATATATATATATATATATATATATATATATGCACATTATGTAGGGAGAGGGGAAGAGATCCTTCCCCTCCTCTAGCCCCCTTAGCTTTTCTTAAACACACATCAAAAAAAGGCAGTACGTCCCTTTCTGGTTGTAATTCTGAGGTGCTCATTTCAGAGTACTTCCTTGGATTTACACATCACTTTTCACTAAGGAGCAAAAGGAACTCATTCTCCCATATCAGATTCCATGAGAGGAAAAAAAAGAGGGAGCTGTTTTTGTTATCTCTCACTTCACAGAAGGGGAAAGTGGGGCCCAGAAAGGTTATGTCATAAGACAATGGCTGAGCCAGGAATAGAACCGGTCAGTTGACTGCTCACCCAGGCTCCATCTTCTCAGCTGCCCAGCCTTTCTTTCGTTATTCTTGAAGCTGAATAGTGATGAAGCACACAGTGAAAGCACTTCTCTCTAAGGCAGTACAACTCACATTTCTGAATGGGATCCTACCTCTCTGTTCCTCCCTGCCCAAAAAAACCTGCCACATTCTTATTCATTTTGCCATTCTGCATGGGGGAAGGTGCTTTCCTTTCTAACATGATGCTGGATATGCATCCATTCCTCCCCACTCCCCCCCCCCCCGGCCCTTTTCTAACTCTGAAATGAATGTTCAGATGCTTCGATCACCCAAAGGTCTGTTATACAAATATGCCCCTGGAGGTTAATATGAGACCACTCGGTTCATTTTACCAATGGCCTGAGCCAAAGGAAAACACCCACAATGTCAAAGCAAACTAACCACTGGATTAATTATTGGGCCAATAAAATTCAGCCTTGTGTAATGGGGCACTAGCCAATGAGGGCCCAGTTCTCAAAGGATTAAGAAGCACTAAAATGGGAGTGAGACTAGGCCGGAAGACAGGATTAAAAAAAAAACAAAAAGGATGGTTGCACAAAATAGTTCGTGGAATAAGTCCCTCCCTCCTTCTCAATTAAATTAACCCTCCTGAGAAGAAAGCACTAAAGCTTCTAAAACTAAAGCTTCTAAAGGCTTCTAAACCCATCCCAATGGACACGATGGGGCATAGTCTCCCCTAGACTACAAGAGCTAGAACATACCAAAGGAGAACAGAGTGGGAAGTTCCAGCCAGGGAAAGAGAGAGGACAATGAAAAGACACAGTTTGGCAGGGTATACAGCACCCTAGCTCAGTCAATTAATACATGCAATAGGTTTCATGACTCAGATTCATCTACCTTAGGCAATACCAGAACAAGCTTTGAAAAAGATCACAGAAGAATCACAGCAGCAGAAGTGCTCATTCTTGGACATGGCCATAAGTCACTGGTGAGAAGTGACCATGACCAGGATGAACCAGGACTAAGCTCTGCCATATCTGTAGTACCTAGAAGCAGCATAGGAACAGGGACAACTGATTCCAGAGAACAGGATGACATCAACTGGTGAATGGCTAAAAAAATTAATGCAATGATGTATGAAATGATGAATATCAAGAATTCTGAGAAACAAGGAAAGATCTGTACGAACCAAAGCAGAGCAAAATAAACCACCAAATGACAATATATATACAACACCCAGAATGATGCAGATGAAAAGATCACTAAAATGAAGGCCAATTCTGAGAAAATGAAAAGCCAGTAATGGTCCCAGAGAACAGAAAATGAAACATAACTAGCTCCCCTCAGTAGAGAGATATAAGGAGAACACTGTCTACACTCTCAGATATGGTCACAGGTGTTAGATGTTTTAACTGCTTTTCTTTGTTACAAGGCAGAGTTCAATTTAGAGGAAAAGATACCAGGACATGTCCAGAAATGACTGCCATGTAAAAACAAGCCCAAAAGATCAATAAAAATTATTTTTTTAAAAATAAAAGAAAAGAGCTCTGAGTCTCAAAGAGAATGTACAGAGATAGGTTTATGTCGAGAGAGAAGATGCAAATAAATTAACATAGCATAGGTTCTCCGAAAGAGGGGGAGTTGGAAGAAGAAGGAAATGAAAAGCAAGAAATGGAAGAAAAAAAGATGACTTAAATTAAAGGGAGGGAGCAATATGTGAGTGGATGAAACTACAAAGTCCATTCAAATGCTGAAAGAAGCTGGAGAAAGAAACTAAGTCTTGCCTCCTACAAACCAAACAAAACTGAGTCCTCTCAACATAAAACCAGATAGTTCTATGGCACTTGAAAGATTCCTTAGACAAAGAGGCTTCCTCTGTCTTTGCCACTGTCCCTCAACTTCCTAGTGGGTTCAGAAGTTGCTTTCTAGTATAGTTTGGTGTCTGCTACACACTTAAAAAGTGTTAGGCACTGTGCTAAGTGATGAAGATAAAAAAAAAAGGCAAAAACATGGTCTATGCCCTCAAAGAGCTCACATTCTAATTGAGGGAAGCAAACAAGTAACTAAATATACATAACATATATACACTCTGAGATGAAGGTAATCTCAGAGAGAAGAAATTAGCAGTGTGGGGAATAGACCTCCTGATTTGAACTAAATCTTGAAAAGAAGCCAGGAAGGAAGTGAAGGAAGTCTTCCAGGCATGGGGGACACAGTGAGTTATGAAAGAGAAAGTGCTATGATCTGAAATCACTGCCTCCCACATCATGGGGCAGAGTAAGAGAGGCATATGATAATAACAATATTGTATTACATAGAGCATAAATATAATATTATATAATATAATACAAATAATATATACTCTACATGTCATGTATAATAATTACACTATGATATTTCTATAGAAATATGTTTTACAAAGTATTTTCATATATGTGACCTCACTTAATCTTTGCAAGTTAAGTAAAGTAGATGCTATCCCCTTTTTTACAGAAGAAATGGGTTCGATGTGGGGTTAAACAAATTGCCCAAGTTTATACTACAAGTAAGTGCTAGAACAGTATTAAAAAAAAAAACTTAGGCATCCACATCCTGGAGCGCTTTTGCTCCAACACACTGACAGTCTATATTTGATGAGGGTAGCCCAAGATCACATCACCAAAAGGCAGGCAGGGTACGTGGACTGAAACCCAATCCACTCTGATCCAGTAAATATTTATTAAACATCTACCACATTCCAAGAACTGTGCTGATCACTGGAGACACAATTAATTAAAAAGACAGTCCCTGCCCCCAAGGAGCTTACGTTCTAAAGAGGGAAACACTTCTAAAGAAGCAGGAAATGGAGAGCAAAATGGGACACGAGGGGCTACCCAGTGTGGGGAGGAGAAAGGGATGGAGAATCTTGTGTCATAGAACTGAAACCAGACAACAGTTGCAGGGGGGAGTGATCTGAGAGTCTAGTATCTTCCCACCAGAAAGGAAAGGCATTGGGAGGGATTTGGTACTCTGCCCTCCAATCAGAGGGAAGAAGCTGAGGGACGGGTGTCAATCAAGTATTGAGTAAGCATCAGGTAGTGAGCTTATCCTTGGAGAGGCATCCTGTTACCTGGAGTTGAAACCAAGCAGATCATTAGATGTAGAGTGAAACAAAAGGGAATGTGGTCTGTGGGACTTGAGCAAAAGCCTTCGAATACTGAATTCTGGATCAGCTGCCAAAGAAAAGCTTCCTCTTCCTCTGGTTTGGTTTCTCCACCTTTAAAATGGGAATGTTAATATGACCTCCCTCCACTCCAGTGAATATGTGACTTGGCTAAATCATACTCACAAAGCTTGAAGCTCTTACAGAGGTAGCTTTCTTTTAAAAAATAAATGTGAAAACACAGACTCAACAATACACAGAATTCCCAGTACAACCCAGCCTTTAGTGGGCCTTCCTACTATCCTTAGTTCTTCCCCATGCCCTTTAGCAAGGAGGTCCTGGGAAACTACATGAGATAGGTAGTCAAATAAATAGCATGTTTAACTCGGAGTCAAGAAGAAGTGAGTTCAAATCTGACCTAAGATATGTCTTAGCTATGTGATCCTGGGCAAATTACTAAGACCTCTCTTTGCCTCAGTTTCCTCAACTATAAAATAGAGATAACAGTACCTATTTCCCAGGGTTGTTGTGAGGACAAAATGAGATATTTGCAGATCACTTTGTAAACCTCTAAGTGCTATATAAATGGTAGCTGTTCTCATTATAAATGCCCTCTCACCTCCTTTACTAAAGCTATGGCAACAGCAGAAGGTTCATCCCTGAACAAATAATGGAAGGCAGAAGCGGGGAGATGGAATCACCTGCATGTCTCTACCCCTGCTCCTCGAATAATGACACCAGCTCAAGCTGGAGAAGCTGCTGTGCCCAGATTGATGGCTGCAGACTCTGACACTGCAGTGAAGAGATAAATGACTGGTCATTTCCCCTGGATGCACTTGGAGGCATCCATCCTCCCAGCTGTACCAAGCTCAGGCAAGCCCCACTCCAAGAGACAGATAAACACTGACAAATGAGGGGTGAAGATGACAAGGGCTCAGGGGGAGGGAATGCCTGAGTGTCCTTCTCCCCACAGAAGGATGTATCTAGATTCCTCTGCAGGCCAGGAGAAGGTCATGTTGTCCATTTGCCAACACCTGGCTGTAGGATTTGCTAGTCCTCTCCTTTGCCTTCCTCCAGTTCCCCTCCCCCAGCTTTAGTCATCATCCATAGTAAAATACAGGGAAGCAGTGGGGGAAGGGGAAAGGGCAAAGCAGTTTGACAAGCCCATCAATCTCAGGATACATATTTGGCACATCAGGGTTCTTTAAGTTGCTCCTCAGCTGGGAGGGTGTTGGAGAGCTGAGGAGGATGTTTTGAGATGAAAAGAAATCACAACTAATATCAGAGCAAGTGGTGGGGAAAGACACAATGGGTTGGAGACAATTAGAATGTAGGGCATGTACCAAAGTGGTAGGAAACTAATTAAGATGCAGGATTTTCAAAGCAGGGGAACTTGGATGAAGCCTTTTCCCATCTGCAGTGTTTGGATTTGACTAGGGACTGGAGCAGTTGGTGGGGCAAGGCAGTCAGTTCACTCTTCCCTTTACTTAGGGAGATATAAAGGACCCCTACCAGAATACATAAGATCCATACCTCATTTTTCTATCTTTGCATGGTCCCCAATGCACAGGACCTTGCCTTGAATATAATACATGCTAAATAAGTGTTCACTGAATGAACACACACCTTCAACATGGCAGTATCCTGAGAGAGCAGCATCACAGGGTCTCAGAAACCACATAGAGATACCTAGATGTAACAGTGGATAAAGTGCCAGGCTTGGACTAAGGAAGACCTGAATTCAAATGCAGCCTTAGAGACTTACTAGCTAAGTGACCTCTCTTAAACTCTCTCAGTCTTAGATTCATGATTTGTAAAATGGGGTAGAGGGTTGGATTCAATGCTACCTAAGGTTCCTTTCAGCTCTAAGTACCTGATCTTATGATCTGCTAACCCATACTTAAAGCAGGACTGTGCTGTACAATATCCCCAAACGATCAACCAGTCTTTGTCAAAATCCTTCCAATGATGCAGAACTTGCTATATCCTGAGGCAACACATTCTAGTTTTTTTAGGCAGCTCTCACTGTTAGGAAAGTGTTCTTTAGGTTGAATCAAAATCTGCCTCCATGTTGCTTCTACCTGTTGTCCTAGCTTTGCCAACTGAGCCCAAAGGAACAATCCTCATCCTTTTATACCAGTCCTTCAAACATTCTAAGCCAACTGTCATATTTCCCGTTAGTCTTCCTCTCGGCAAGCTAAAAACCCTCACTTCCTTCAACAAATCCTTACATAGATTATCTAGATTAGATTAGAGATGGGGTCAACAGACTTGAGGAGAAGCCAAAGAGGATATTGGAAAATAGCCAACTTGACCTTCTTTCTGGCCAAAAGAGAAGGCTGGCTGTGTCCTCCTGAGGGAGAAGGATGGTCAGAGAGCTCCCAACTCTCATTGCATGACATGGTTTCCATTCTTGATATCCTAATTATCTTCCTCTAGATATGCTTCAATTTTTTGACACATTAAAACTCTAAAGGACCCATGATTTCCCCAATGTGGGTTGAGGAAATCAGAAGATGAGATTACAACTCACCCAAATCTGCTAAGTCTATGTGACCCTCATCTAGATCCTCTCAAAAATTCTCTACAGAAGGTGCCGCTTACCCTCATGGAGGCTTCCTAACATTCTCTCAGTATTGTGGGGATAACAATGGAGCACACAGTTTGCCCATCAATTTTCCCCCCCGACCTGTGATGAACTCATCTCTTCTTCACAGGCACATTTTCCTCTGATGACATTCCTCACCCCATTCTCCTGTGTAATTTTTCATTTGTAATGTGTCACAGCCAGCTTATGCCTACCACATGCCTCCCTAAGCTCTTCAGAGGTGGTTGTAGTATTCCATGACTCACAGCTATATAGCATCATCAAAAAAATTGGCATCACAAAAATGGTTTCAGGGAGAAGCTTAGAATCATTAAAAGCACATCATTCCCCCAAAGCAATCTAGTTCATTCTCTGCCTCCTATTCGTTCTGGGTTCAGCTCATTATCCATTTGCACTGTCTGTCCTAGATATATGTACTGACGAATGAGCTCTATAGATTGTCCATCTAATTCTATGTCACAATCTGGACAAGAAGCATTCTTCAACTAGGGTTTTTCCTGTGCAAACAATTAGGCCAAACTTTTTTGAATGATTAGGAGGCTCTGCAATGTTCCAGGGAATGATGCAATCAGGATAATCTCATTTGCAAACAAGAGCATCAGGAAGACCTCACCACCTATATGGAATTGCTCTGTCACTTGGACTCTTTGCCAGACCCCGCTCCCCCCCCACCATAACAGAAGCAACCATCCTGGAAGAGCATCTTCTCCTTTTAGAATGCCTTGAGTATTATTAAAAATCTGAGGTTCCCATAAAGCTATCTCTAATGTTACATCTTTCAAGGTATTTTATGTGATTTTGACATAGTGCTTAGAAGAAACCTTGTTGGTAGTCTTTGAAACAACATTTTGCTCATCTGAATAATTTTTTTTTGCTGTCAACAAACAATAAATACCTTAGAATCTTATATTCTCAGGAGCAGCTAGGTGGCGCAGTGAGTAGAGCGTCAGTCCTGGAGTCAGAAGAACCTGAATTCGGATCCGGCCTCAGACACTTAAGGCACACACAAACAAAAACCTAGCTGTGTGACCTTGGGCAAGTTACTTAACCCCAATTGCCCTCCAAAAAAAAAAAATAAGCAAAAAAAAAAAAAAAAAGAATCTTATATTCTCTACATGTTTCAATCAGTTGTATTATTGTAAAGATATGGTCTATTGGAGAATATAGTTTGCAAAGCCTGCTTATTCCTTTCTAAAGCTTTCATCACATATGCCCTCAATAGATATGTGGGTTATTCTCATTAAAAAAAAAGTATATAAATGAAAAAATAGGCAAATGAGCTGATAATTATCTCTTGTCTCCCTTTTATTTTTTGGTTATAATAAGTTATAAGATATTTTTTCCACGCTCTTACATCTTTTATGTTCCTTCCTAAAATATGATACCCAAAACCCCCTAGAAGCCATTTTCTTACCTATAAGTTCTTCCTATTATGACTGGTCTACTTAAATTAAATTCTTCTTAGTTTGATCTTCTTAGCTGACTTGGTCTTTGATATTGAAATCACTACTATCTATTCCCTTCTAGGTATTTGGGTTCCAAGGTCTACAATACAACAAAAGCACCTATCCAACAAAGGGCCAAGGCCATACACTTTTTCAAAAGAATACTTTTCTTGTTTTCTAGGTTTCCCCTAAGAAATCAACTTTACTAATTTTGTGCATTAATATCCCAGGCTATTAAAAGGATTTAATATTGGTCCTGAACAACACAGACCAAGTACTTTGAAGTTGAAAGGTGTCCAAATGATTGCAAAGAACTATCTCTGAATTTAATCCTAAAGCTCCAAGAAAAATTTGTCTCAAGATTTTTTGTTACTATTTTTTAATTAAATTAAAGGCCTTTTTTCCCCACCAGGAATCAGCTGGTTTCCATCATTGTGTATGTATTTCTTCAACATCTTTTGATGAATGTTTACTATCCACTCTTCTTTTCCCATATCTTGAGGTAAGAAGACAGATACATTATTGGAAAAACAGCCCAGGAGAGTTCCAGAACTGGAACCATGCCCTGCCCCCAAGTCCTATACATAATATAAATTGTGACCTTTATTCATTCCACAAACATTTATTAAGTGCCTACTATGGACCACGCAGGGACTGGAGATAAAAAGACATAAATGAAATTGTCCCCACCCTCCAAGAGCTTACATTCTTGGGGAGAAGGGGAGATGACAAAATATACAGAAATAAGGAAATGTTATTAATATATATGCATGTGTATATATGTGTATATGTGTGGGTGTTTACAAATTCAAATTAATGGTGGGGAGGGAGACATTAAAAGCTCTGGAAATAAGAAAGGGCCTCCTGAAGTGGGTAGTATTTGAACAGAGCCTTAAAAGAAGCTAAACAGGGGGGCGGAGCCAAGATGGCAGAGTAGAAACAGCTCATCCAACTCACTCTGTACCCAGATTCCCCCCAAACTATGTAAAAGGGGACTCTGACCAACTTCTGGAGCCCCAGCACCCACAGAACGACACAGAGAAGCTAACCTCCCACTGAGGACAGCCCAGCAGCCCTGAAGGAAGGACCAGAGCAGCGCTCTGGGAGCCGGCTGCGCGCAGGAGCCGAGCCAAGCCGAGCCCAGGTCCCCGTGAGCCGGGGTTTTAGCCCCAGGGCGGCAGGGTCAGCAGCCAGCTGGAGAGACCCCAGAACACCAGCAGCTGTGGCAACTCCAGAATTATCAACATAGACATGCCTAGGACAAAGTAAGAGGTTAGTGTCCTATGGACTTTGGGACCAGTATTTGGGGAATGTGTCAGCTCCCTCCCCTGGGGGCTAGAAGCCACTGAGGAGACACGCCATTTTGTAGTTTGCAGAGGCAGCTCCAGCTCCTGGCCTGAGAACTGTAGGGAGATCCAGCAATCAG
Organism: Gymnobelideus leadbeateri; assembly: GCA_011680675.1. Classification (NCBI taxonomy): domain Eukaryota; kingdom Metazoa; phylum Chordata; class Mammalia; order Diprotodontia; family Petauridae; genus Gymnobelideus; species Gymnobelideus leadbeateri. The sequence continues at coordinate 25,548 of WOXC01000111.1, forward strand.
TCTTGGGGGTGTAATCGCTCCTGCTTTAACCTCCCTGGATCTGGATTGTGATCTAGGGTGGAAGTCGTGGGTGGGTTTACAGCTTGCCAGAAAGGGAAGCTGCCCCCCACAGTTCGGGATGAAAATTCCTCTATCTGGCCTTAAAGCCATAGTGTGGCAACAAGCCCAAAAGTCAAGTAATTAAGTGGCAACATGCCAAGGCAAAGGAAACAGAAAAATGCAACCCTAGACTCCTATTTTGGGGGCATAGAGTGGGAAAAGGACTGTGAGGTCAGAAGTCCTGCTCCAAAAGCCCCAGGGGAAAACATGAATGGGTTGCAGGCCATAGAGGACCTTAAGAAGGACTTGAAAAATCAAATAAGAGAAGTGGAAGAAAAATTGGGAAGAGAAATGAGAAGGATGCAGGAAAAGTATGAAATGAGGGTCAACAGCCTGACTGAGGAAAACAACACCTTAAAAAATAGACTAACTCAAATGGCAAAGGAGGCCCAAAAGGGCAATGAGGAGAAGAATGCCTTAAAAAGTTGAATTTGGGGGGCGGAGCCAAGATGGCGGAGTAGAAACAGCTCATCCAAGCCTCTCTGCCCCCAGACTCTCCACAAACTATGGAAAAAAGGACTCTGAAAAACTTCTGGAGCCCCAGCACCCACAGAACGACACAGAGAAGCTAACCTCCCGCTGAGGACAGCCCAGCACCCTGCAAGAAGGACGAGCACAGTGGTCTGGGAGCCGGCAGCGCGCAGAGCTCAGAGCGCAGGAGCCGAGCCCAGGTCCACGTGAGCCGAGGTTTTAGCCCCAGGGCGGCAGGGCCAGCAGCCGGCTGGAGGAACCCCAGAACACCAGGAACTGTGGAGATTCCAGAATTATCAACATAGACTTGCCTAGGACAAAGTAAGAGGTTAGTGTCCTATGGACTTTGGGATCTGTATTTGGGGAATGCGTCAGCTCCCTCCCCTGGGGGCTAGAAGCTGCTGAGGAGACATGCCATTTTGTAGTTTTCATAGGTATTTCCGGCTCCCAGCCTACAAATCGTGGGGAGATCCAGCGATCAGTCTTGGGGGCGGTAATCGCTCTTGCTTTAACCTCCCTGGATCTGGATTGTGATCTAGGGTGGAAGCTGTGGGTGGGTTTACAGCTTGCCAGAAACGGAAGTTGCCCCCACACACACACATTCGGGACGAAAATTCCTCTAGCTGGCCTTAAAGCCATAGAGTGGCAACAAGCCCAAAAGTCAAGCAATTAAGTGGCAACATGCCAAGGCAAAGGAAACAGAAAAATGCAACCCTAGACTCCTATTTTGGGGGCATAGAGCGGAAAAGGACTGTGAGGTCAGAAGTCCTGCTCCAAAAGCCCCAGGGGAAAACATGAGCGGGTTGCAGGCCATAGAAGACCTTAAGAAGGACTTTAAAATCAAATAAGAGAAGTGGAGGAAAAATTAGAAAGAGAAATGAGAAGGATGCAGGAAAAGTATGAAATGAGGGTCAACAGCCTGACTGAGGAAAACAACACCTTAAAAAATAGACTAGCTCAAATGGCAAAGGAGGCCCAAAAGGGCATTGAGAAGAATGCCTTAAAAAGTCGAATTTGCCAGATGGAAAAAGAATCTCAAAAGCTCACTGAGGAGATTCATTCCTTCAGAGTTAGACTGGAGCAATGGAAGCTAGTGACTTTATGAGAAATCAAGATGCTGTTAAGCAGATCCAAACAAATGAAAGATTAGAAGGCAATGTGAAATATCTCATGGAAAAACCACTGACCTGGAAAATAGATCCAGGAGAGACAATTTAAAAATTATTGGACTACCTGAAAGCCATGATCAAAGAAAGAACCTAGAAATCACCCTTCAAGAAATTCTCAAGGAAAATTGCCCTGATGTTTTAGATCCAGAGGGCAAAATAGAGGTTGAAAGAATCCACAGATCACCTCCTGAAAAAGATCCCCAAAAGAAAACTCCCAGGAATATTATAGCCAGGTTCCAGAATCCCCAGATCAAGGAGAAAATACTACAAGCAGCCAGGAAGAAACAATTTCAATATTGTGGAAACACAATCAGAATAGCCCAGGACCTGGCAGCTTCTACACTGAGGGATCAAGGGCATGGAATATGATATTCCAGAGGGCAAAAGAACTGGGAATGAACCCAAGGGTCACCTACCCAGCAAAACTGAGTATTTTGTTTCAGGGGAAAATATGGTCATTCAGTGGAATAGAGGACTTTCAAGCATTCTTGAGGAAAAAACCAGAGTTGAATAGAAAATTTGACATCCAGACACAAGAAGCAAGAGATGCCTGAGAAGGTAATCAGGGAAAAGAAATCAAAAGAACTTATCAAAGTTGAACTATTTACATTCCTATATGGAAAAGCAATAACTGTGACTGATGATATCTTTCTCACTATGAAAATAATGGAAGAAGGGGTGTGGTCATACGAATACATATGTGAATGTGTGTGTATATGGCTACAGTTATATATGGATAGAGGGCATAGGTTGATTTTGTTGGGAAGGGAGAGTACTCAAGGGATGAAATTATGAGGTGAGAGAGGAAAGTGGCAAGAGGAGATGGGGAGAGACAGGGTAGGGTAAACTATCTCATGTAGAAGAAGCAAGGGGAAGTGGTTACAAGGGAGAGGGAGAATAGGAAGGAAAAAAAAAGGCAAAACCACATTCTCATTGAATTTGGTTCAGGGAGAGAATGACATACATACTAAATGGGATATCTCAACCTGCAGCAGAATAGGGGGAAGGGGGATGAGAGGAGGGATGATGGATGGGAGGGCATCCTTGGGGGGAGGGGAGGTTGGAAGTACCCACTATAGAAGAGGGATAGGATTATGTAGGGAATGGACCAGGTGGGGGTGGGACGAGTGGGAGGGAATTATAAGCAGCCTTGTACAATATATCTACTATGATAATGTTTTGCATAGCTAGACATGTACAACATATACTGAATTACTTATCTCCCCAGAGGGAATGGGTGACAAGGGATGAAGGAAATGGATCTGAAATTCGAGGTCTTAACATTAAATGTTTCAAATATATATAAATACTATTATTAATACTCGTTTGCTTATAATTGGGAGATAAGATGTGCAGGCATTGGGACACAAAGATTCACCTTCCTCTAATGGCAAAGTCGAAGGGGGTATGAGAGAAGGTATGGGAGAGAGCAGATTGGAGGAAGCGATATCTTGTGGGACTGCTATTCTGGGAGGTTGGGTAGGGGAATAATGGGGGGAAATGATTATAACTCCAAATCTGGTAGAAATGAATGATGTAAAACAGAAGTTAATAAAGCATGTGTTTAAAATAAAAAAAAAGAAAAGAAAAAAAAGAAGCTAACCAGGTAATAGTGAAGAGAAATTGCATGAGGTTCAGCCTTGTCCAAAGGCACAGTGTGGGAAATGGAATGTTCTGTTTAGAAAACAGAAAGGAAGCCAGTTTGGGCTAGATTTTTGAATGCAAGAAATAATATTCAATAAAACTAGAAATGTAGGCTTGAGTCAGATTGTGAAGGGCTCTCTATGACAAGCACAGTTTATGTTCTATCCTAGAAACCATGAAAAACTGCAGCTTCTCAGGCAGCAAAGAAACTTCATCAGCCATGCTTTAGGCATATCAATCTGGCAGCTCTGGATGGATTACAAAGGGGGGAACTTGGGGCAGCTAGGTGGCGCAGTGAGTAAGAGCACTAGCATCTGGAGTCGGGATGACCCAGGATCAGTTCTGGCCTCAGTACTTAGTACCCACACATAAATAACTAGCCGTGTAACCTTGAGCAAGTTACTTAACCCCAATTGCTTTAAAAAGGGGCGGGGGGGGGGAACTTGAGGTACAGTGATCAAATAAGAGGCCATCACAATAGTCGATCAATAAATGATGAAGACATAAATCAGGGTTGTGGCCATACAAGTGTAAAAGAAGAGGACAGTTATAAAAGATGTTACAGATGTTGGATCAACAAGACTAGGCAACTGATTAATATGGGGAAGGGAAGTAAGGGTAAAGAAGTGTGAAGAGTAGAGGATGGCTCTAAGACTAAGAATTTGGGTGGTTGGAAGGATAGTGGTACCCTTGAGAGAAATAGGGAAGTAAGGAAGAACATTGGTTTTGTAGGGGAAAACCTGAGTTATAAAATACCATTTTCTATTGGGAAAGAATTTTTGCAACTAGTATCCCTGATAAAGGCCTCATTTCTAAAATATATAGAGAACTGAGTCAAATTTACAATATAAGTCATTCCCCAATTAATAAATGGTGAAAAGATATGAAAGGGCAGTTTTCAGAGAAATTAAATACATCTATAGTCATATGGAAAAATGCTCTAAATCACTATTAATTAGAGAGATACAAATCAAAATAACTCTGAGGTACTACATCACACCTATCAGATTGGCTAACATGCCAAAACAGGAAAATGATAAATGTTGGAGGAGATGTGGGAAAGTTGGAACACTAATTCATTGTTGGTGGAGTTGTGAACTGATCTAACCATTCTGTAGAGCAATTTGGAACTATGCCCAAAGGGCTAAAAAATGTGCATACCCTTTGACCCAGCAATACCACTTCTAGGACTGTATCCCAAAGACATAATAAAAATGGGAAAGGGGCCCACATATACAAAAACATTTATAGCAGCTCTTCTTGTGGTGGCCAAGAACTGGAAATTGAGGGGATACCCATCAATTGGGGAATGACAGAACAAGTTGTGGTATATGAATGTAATGCAATACTATTGTGTTATAAGAAATGATGAATAAGAGGATTTCAGAAAAACCTGGAAAGACATATATGAACTGATGCTGAATGAAGTGAGCAGAACCAGGAGAACATTATACACAGTAACAGCCACATTTTACGATGACTAGCTTTGATAGACTTAGGTCTTCTCAGCAATGCAAGGACCTAAAACAGTTCCAAAACACTCATAATTGAAAATGTCATCCACATCCAGAAAAAGAAATATGGAGTCTGAATACAGATCAAAGAAGACTCTTCTTTTTTTGTTGTTTTGTTTTATGTTTTTCTTTCTCATGATTACTCCCATTCATTCTAATTCTTCTATACAACATAACTAATATGAAAATATGTTTAATAGGAATGTATATGTAGAACCTATATCAGATTGTGTGCTGTCTTGGGGAAGGAGAGGGGAGGAGAAAATTTAAAACTTATGGAAGTGAATGTTGAAAACTAAAAATAAATAAATTAACTAAAAAAAATAGTATTTTCTTTTATTTGTCCAAGAACAAAATACAGTGAATACTAAGCTGATTCACTTGCCAAGTGTAATAAAGCAAACTAAAAGGACTGATTGGTTACTCACCTAAAGTTAGTATACCATAGGGAACTCTGGGAACATTTCTAAGGTATAAATGCTCACACTGAAAATTTAACAATTGTTTCTTACAGGGTCATGCTGGCTCTAGCACATCAGCACACCTCAAATTCTACCCAACACCTCCCTCCTCAGATATATAATGGCAGATACAGATAGATAGATAGATAGATAGATAGATAGATAGATAGATAGATAGATAATATATTTTAGCAGAAAGAACATTGGATTTGTAATCAGAAGAACTGATTTTGAATCTGAGTTCTAACACTACCTATGTAACTTTGGGAGAAACTGCTCTCTCTATCAGTTTCCTCTTCTTTCAAAATGATGGGGATTGATTACATGACCTCTAAGACTCCCACCACCACCACCACCCCCAAACTCTGTGATGCTATGGCATTTCTAAAATTATTTCCATCTTTAGCTGAGGGAAACAAGACAGTTAAGGGAAGAGTAGGCATTCATTGGGATTAAACTGACAGGGTTCCCAGAACCAATCATTGCTATTGCCCCAAGTGGCCATAAACATGACCACTCACCTGACTAGTGAAGGAAGGCAATATTGTATGAAGTACCAAAACCATGGTATCCAGAAACAACATGCAAACAACTTCCAGAGTTGGAAGGGATCTCAGGAGGTCACCTAGTCCAATATGAAAAAAGAATCTTCTCTACAACATGCTAGACAAGTAGGAATTAAGTCTTTGCTTAGGGACCTTCACAGAGGGGAAACTTTACTCATTCTATTTTTGGCTTGTATGGGAGGAGGCTATAGAAGAGTGGGAAAGGGATCTGAGCTAGATAAGAAGGAAGAGGAAATTGTGAAGGTGATTTGAAAGAGTTTAGACTAGTGAAGAGAACCAGAGATTGGATATGGGGAAGAAAAATTGAAGAGAAATGAAGAAAAATTTAAAGGAGAATAATTTATATTCTTCTTACACTTTTTGTGAAAGAAAGTTGAAGAAGGAATAGAAATAAAGAAACTAAAGGAGAATCCAGGAATAAGTCCCTTAAAAGAGGACTCATTGTATCAGTAACACACTGGCATACGCAGGATAACTGCTAGCATAGTTCTTAGATCTGCTTTAGAAGGAAAGATAGCTGTTTAAGGGGATGACAATCTTTTTTTATTTACATTCACTAATTCAGGGGGAAAATCAGCCTCCTGAACTTCAGAGAAAATACAAGCAGAGAAATAAAGACCACCACACAGGACTCTGACTGCCTGAATCAACTATGTACTTTACATACATCCCTGGATGGGAGAGCCTTTACATCTGAGCAGTTGGGAAGCTCTAAACATACAGTCACTCAGAATCTTGACTAGAGAATCACAAGATCCTTCTCATAAGCAAGCCCCCAAAGCAAAATACCAATTCAGAGTATACATATACTTCTCAGAGTCAAAAGGCATCACAACCCTCTTGACTCAGTGCCTAATTGGAAATTAGCAAAATGTATGAAAGCCTTCCTACAGAACAAGCCTCCCCTAAGCAAGCTTCCCTTAATGGGCTCCAGGTGAGGTCTATTAAAGGGCAAGGAAGGTCTTAAATCCAATTAACATTAAAACTCATGGAGAAGGATTCACAGAGAAAGAAAATAAAATGGTAGTTGGCAAAGCAAGGCAAGAAAAATAATTGGTAAGTTAAACAAACTGGAAAACTAAATTGGTAAGTAAATATATTGGTAAAAATAAATAAATAAAAATAAGGGCTTAGTCCAAAAAGAGAAAGGAAATACAGTACAATTTTCAAGTTACTGCTAAAATAAAATAAATGAAGTGGGACATTGCTGTCTAGTTATAAAGAGGTGCTAGAAGTGTTTAAAAGTTCTCAACAGATTCTTAGAAGGTGAAGTATAAACACTCATTAAGGAGTTTAAAACAAGATTAAGAATTCTATACAGAAAGCGGGAAGAATTTTGCAGTGACATAGATTGACTATAAAATATTTGCATTTCTGTCACAGCCAATAATTTCTGTCACAAGTCAATAAGCATTTATTAAGTACCTACTACATTCGAGGTACTGTGTTGTGCTGAGGACAATTGTGCAAGCCCATTCACACTAAGGAATGAAGAAGTAGAACCACAGAAGCCCTACTGGTGAGAGATCACCCATTAATAGTCAGAAGGAGAATAGTAGTGATGATGGGTACCATCTTTGCTCTGGAGAATAGAAATAAATTTATATTACATTCTAGAAAATATCCATGCCTATACATATTTACATAGCAATGTTAATAATTAAGGCCTTTGTTCCCTTATTGGGCTCTTCATATATTGTAAGTTTATTTCTTATCCCCTAGAAAATAAATTACCATTCCTATGTAGAATCAGAAAGGGAAAACCATAAGCCTCCAGAAGGCCTTTGATCTTTACTCTGAGAGAACAACCCAAGGCCATTGTCCCAATACTGGCCAGGCCATTTAGAGGTAGAACTCAGCAAAAAGATCTATGTCCTTATTTATTGATCATACATATGGTTTTAGTTGTTTCTTTCTTTCTTTTGCTTTCATCTCTGGAACTAACTGAGGTATGTCCATATTTCTGCAATAATAACTTGATAAGTAAGTGTCTGGGTCCAAATGGCCCCACAGCATCTAACATCATAGGTAAAACCCTCCACAATCCCCTTGTTAGCCAATATTGAGTAAATGGAAAACCTCCCAATCCCATATTCTCATTCCCCTCAACCAATTACTACCTTTAAAGATCCCAAAATTCAACATAATAAAAAATGTCTCACTCCCCACTAAGCACCATCTTGGAACCCCTATAAATAAAGAAGAAACCCTAATTCATGTTAGTGATAGAACTTGTTTGGTACAAGAACAAAAGACTGGAAAACTAACTTTGAAGTTTACATACTACCACCCCAATATGGAAGATTTGAAAAAACTGAAGCATCCCTTTCTCATCTCCAGCTGCCTGTAAAGAATTATTAATAAATCTATTTCTGACTCCTAAATACCATACATGGGCCTCCTCTTTTTTTCCCTTTCACGATTTGGATGCTGATTTACCAAATAAGCATTCATTTGGAGTGCCTTTGCTGCCAAATGTAGGAATTCACATGGAGAGCCCTTAGCTATATAAGTGGCCCTAATTTTTTTCTGACAATACATTCTGGAATTTTTCCAGGAATCAAAGTCAAGCCCACTGGCCCATATTTTGAAAACTCTATTCTCTTCCCTGAAAATTGGGAAAATATTTGCCCTTCTCAAATCCCACAGTCTCTCCTGTTCTCCCTGCCTTTTCAGAAAATACTGACCCTAGCTTAGCAATCATATAATAACAACAATGATAGTCATGACAATAATAGTATTTATTTACATAGTGCTTTAAAGTAACAAAGAACTTTACAAATACAAATTTATTGTATCCTCATAACTAGGGGAAGTAGGTATTATTATTATCCTCACTTTACAGTTGAGGAAACTGAGGCACGGATCTACTGGTATGGCCAACCTAATATCTGAGGTTAGATTTGAACTCAGGTTTCCATAACTACAGGTGCCATTTTCTCTCCATTTTCCATAATAATGTGTCCCATTCACCATAAGCAGTAGTCCTATACCTTCTTCTACCCTCCTCTTTTCCCTGATATATTTGGCTGTTGTTGTTTTTTTAAGTTTTGTTTTCCTTAGCTTTCCTCACCAGGGTCCTAATCCTGGTTCTGCCAAAAGTTATCTGTGATTTGAAATATTGTGCTCTGCTCTTGTCATAACATCATTAGAAACAAATTGATAAGATGAAATGTATCCAAGGAAAGGCCAACTGAAATGTATTGTTGTTGTTCATTCATTTTCAGTCATGTTGGACTCTTCATGACCCCATTTGGGGTCTTTTTGACAAAGATACTAGAGTGTTTTGCCATTTCCTTCTCCATCTCATTTGACAGATAAGAAAACCAAGGCAAACAGGATCAAGTGACTGCACCACCAATGAGAGGGAACTCTAAGTCCCATTGTGTGAGGAGTTTGAAGGAATTGAAGATAATAAGCCTGCAGAAAAGAAAATTCAAGATAAAGGATGGTCTTCCCAAGTATTTCACCTAACTTCTCACATACTCTATATTCTATCTAAACTGATATTCTCTCTGCCATCTATCATGCCTTTAGATAGGCTGCCCCTCCCCACCTCACAAGCTTCAAATATTCTCTATTCATACTTCATTTGACAAGCAATCAAATGACAGGTTTATTTATTAAACATATACTATGTGCCAGAAACTGTATAAGGCAGTGGGGATATTGGAAAAAAGAATTGTAAAACCCCTCTTTGCCAGGAGTTTATATTCCAATATGGGAAAGAAGAAATCCATATTGTATGTGTGTATATGTGCATGTGTATGCATGTGTATATGCGTATGTATAGGCGTGTATGCATATGTGTGTACATGTATGTATGTGTTCTGGTGTGTGTATTGTATATATTGTAGTGTGTGTATGTATATGTCTGGTGTGTTGTGTGTACTGTGCATGTGTATATATGTATTATATGTGTGTGTAGATGTCTATACATCTATACATACATGTATAATATTTCATTTATTTATTCATTCATTCACTTATTTATTATAGCTGTGTAATCCTGGGCAAGTCACTTAATGCTGTGGGCTCTAAAATGAGCTGGAGAAAGAAATGGCAAACCACTCCATTATCCTTGCCAAAAAAACCCAAATGGGGTCACAAAGAGTTGGACACAACCAAAAATTAAACAACACAGCAATAGGAAGCCCCTGGTATTGGGGGGGGGGGGTAGGGGCGAGGGGGCATGGTGTTGTCAGGGAAGGAAAAGGGAGCCCTGGTCAGATCTGCTCTTGAAAAAAATGACTTTGTCAAGTGTGCAGGGTGGATTGGAATGGTGAGAGATTCAAAGTAGGGAGACCAACTAGAAACATTTCAGTAATCTAAGGGAGAGGTAAAAAGGGCTTAACCCAAGATTGTAGCTGTATGAGTGAAGGGAAGGAGTCAGATGCAAGAGATGTGAAGATAGAAACAACAAGATCTGGACTCACTATATTCATTCGAGGATCAGCCCAAATATCCCTTTTGACATGAGTGCAATATTAATATTATTAGTCAGGCTTTTTGATTCCCCCAGGCATTAATGCCCTTATTAGTTTATCTTCATTTTGTATAGATTGTGTACTTATTTATCGGTATACATCTTGTTCCCACCAGTAGGATATAAACACTTTGAGGTCTGGGACTGTTTTCCCTTAGGTCCTTGTATCTCCAGCAACTGACAATACCTAACACATAGCAGGTACTTAATAAGTGCTTGTTGAATTTTCCATCAGTGACAGTGGAGTTATGATGTTTGGACCCTAAAATCCTAGTCCCCAATGTGCTAGGTGAGGAAGGAGAAATGGCACTAAAAGAAACAAAAATAAAAACAAACCAAGTAGACACTGAGAAGGTCTGTCCTGGGTGCAACACAATTTTGAGGGTTTTTAGATTTTGAGCTTAGAGGCCATCTAATCCAATGTCCTCATTTTACAAATGAAGAAACTGGAGCAGATGGGTGGCACAGTGGATAAAATACCCACCCTGGAGTCTGAGGACTCCTGGAGGACTGAGTTCAAATCTGTCCTCAGCCACTTACTAGCTGTGTGAATGTGGGCAAGTCACTTAACCCCTACTGCCTCAAAGAAAAGAAAAGAAAAGAAAAGAAAAGAAAAGAAAAAGACAAATGAGGAAACTAAGACCCTGCAAAATTGTCAGAAAGGGTGATAAACGGAAGCAGGATTTGAACCCAGGACCATGTACTTCAAAGTCAATACTCTTTCCACTGAATCTATTCTCAATGTATTGGAAAATAAAGGAAAAGATCTATTGGACCAGAAAAAAAAAATCCTGGCCATTGCTACAAACCAAAAAATATCAATTGAGAAATTATCAGTAACTACCGACCCATAAACCTCCTTTCTCATCATATCAAGGGTATGATATTGATGAAAATAGCTTTCACAGAGTAGGCACTTTTCAGATGTCTGCTGAATTGTTTTGTGGAATTACAAAGGATCTTTGATAAAATATTTTTGGTCTGGTCCACGAGGACATGGTATGGAAATACTTTCTTTGCAATTTATGATTTTAGAGAATTGTCTGAGCCACTGAGGGATTATTTGACTTGGTCATACTAGTATGTGTCAAAGGCAGGACTTGAAGCCAGGTCTTTCTGACTCCAAGGCACTCCAAGAAACTCAGTGATCATCTAGTCCAATTTCCCTTATACAAACTGATGCTGAGTGAGAAGAGTAGAACCAGAGAAATTTGTATACAATCACAGACACAGCATATGTGTGATGACCAACTATGACAGACTGGACTCTTCTCAGCAATGCAGTGATATAAGTCAATCCCAAAAGACTCATGAAGGAGAGAAATGTCCATCCAGAGAAAGAACTAGAAAAAACTGTGCTTGAATCCTGATGGAAGAAATCTAATTGATCTTTTTCTTTTCATTGTTTACTTTTATTTCTTCTTTGCCATTTTTCATCCCATCTAGTACAATACGCCTTTGTAACTTGACTAATGTCTATTGTGAAAGTATTTGCAGATCCTATACTGGACTATATGCCATCGTGGAGTGTGGGGGAAGGGAGGGAAGGGAAATTTGAAACTCAAGGAACTATGGAATTGAATCTTGTAAACTAAAAATAAACAAATAAATTTAAAAAAAAAAGAAAAAATCTTAGCATAGACGTATGATAAGAGGTCTTCAGCTACTATCTAGACATCTGCTATAGGTCCCCTCTACTAAAAGTAAACCAATAGATAAATTCTTAACTTGCTTTAATGATCATTTCATTCTTCAAAAGGTGGAAGAAGAAACCAAAGGAACTTATATTCCAGACCTAACCAGTAAAGAGGAACTGGATAATAAAGTAGAGAGGATGAAGAGGTAGAGACCACTCCATATAAGAGTAGGGCAAAAGCCAGGAATAATCTGATATTTACCCTAGGTTTGGGGAGAGCAGATTTCAAAGCAAAGATTTCAAGAAAGGATAGTTAGGGTCCCATAATCCAAATAAAATTCTGATTATACAAATGCAAACATTTCTGATTAAAAAAAGGGGAGAAGTGTTCAAAAAGAACAATGTAAATGGGTATCAACTAAATGGTCAGCTCATTGGGAGTAAAAAAAAGATCAAAAAAGGGACAGATGAGTTCCTTGAGTAAATGGGGTGATGCTAATGGGGGTCCCACAGAAGGAAGTATTCAATTGTTTTTTTGCTTGTTTTCTTTACCAAGAAGAACACTTCTCAATCTGGGAAGGATAGATAGTGCAAAAAATGATTAATAGTGAGTTAAAAACCAAGAAAATTAAGGAAATGGGAAGAGAGCACCTGGCTGCCCTCAATGAGTTTGAATCACAAGGTCCATATGAACTGTATCCCAGGGTGCTGAAAATACTGGTAGATGTGATTAATGAGCTGCTGTCAGTGAGCTTCACAAAATTGTGGAGAATAGGAAAGGTGCCAGAGGGCTGGAGACAGGAAATTATTGTCCCAGACTTAAAAAAATAAAAAGATGAAAACCTTCAAACTATGGGCAAAATTCTAGACAAAGTGGATAATTTGTGAACAATTACAAAGGGAAGCAGTCATCATTAATAACCTGCATGGCTTCATCAAGAACAGGTAACACAAAACTAATTTAATTTCCTTTCTTGACAATATAACTAGATTGGTAAATCAAGGGAACATAGCAGATGTAGTATTCCTGGATGCCAGCAGCACTTTTGCCAAAATTTCTCATTTTATTCCTGTAAACAAGAGGACATGTGGGCTAAGTGATAGGATAGAGTCCAGGAGGGGCAGCTAAGTGGTGCAGTGAATACAGCACCAGCCCCGGAGTCAGGAGGGCCTGAGTTCAAATATTGCCTCAGACACTTAGTATTTACTAACTGTGTGACCTTGGGCAAGTCACTTAACCCTAACTGCCCTGCCTTTCCTCCTCAAAAAAAAAAAAATCACAAAAGTAGTCCAGGAGGATTCAGACTTGGTCAATGACTGGACCTTTCTTGAAGTACTTATGAAAAAACTTTTTAAAAATCAGGATATTTACCCATGTCTTTTTCTGGGATACCTCCCTTTTTCCTCCATGATTTCCCAAAGATTACTAGTTGAGCTACAGACCTGCATTTCCTAGGACTCTTAGGACATATCCAACTGGATGTCTCATTAGCACCTCAAGCTCTAGTACAAAATAAAGCTTATTTTATTTCCCCTATAACTTGTTCTCCCTTCTTAACTTCGTCATTTGTCAGTGGCACAACTATACAGTCATATTCCAAACTTGGTGTTATGTCTGACTCTTCCCTCTCCCTCACCTCTCATATCCAATAGGTTACTAACACTAATTATTTCTATTTCTGCAATGCCTTCACGTGTGTCCTCTCTACCCTAGTCTTACTGCCACCATTTTAGTATAGAGCCTCATTACCAGCCACCTTGTACTATAGGCTCCTCTCTCAACCACCTTCACAACTGACAATCATCTCACTCTCTCCGCTCCAAATCATCCTTCACACCACTACCAGACATCATCCCCTTTTATAGATCTCTTCACATTGCTTCTTTGCTCAAAATCCATCAATAACTCCCCACTGCCTACTAACTTAAAATTCCTTAGCCTAGCATTCACAGCTCTCTGCAGTTTGATGCTATACCATATACATACAATCCTTTCATATTGTTATTGTTCACTTTTTTGTCTGACTCTTCATGACCCCATTTGGGGTTTTCTTGGCAAAAATATTGGAGTGGTTTTACATTTCCTTCTCTAGCTCACTTGACAGATAAGGAAACTGAGGCAGACAGGGTTAAGTGACTTGCCCAGGGTCACACAGCTTCTAAGTGTCTGAGACCAGATTTCAATTCAGGAAGATGAGTCTTCCTGATTCTAGGCCTGTGTAATGGGAATGGGAATTTGAAGATCTTCCCTGCCCTCTAATAGGCCAAATGTAATCACATGGAGCCTGTGGTGGGAGGAATTTGCTGAAGGGTGGAGCAGAGCCCACAGGAAGCTGGGCATCAGAGCAGTTAGAGCTGGAGGGAGGAGAGGAGCCACCCAAGGAGACAGCTCGGCTTGTGAGAGTTTGTTTGTGGGAAGGCTGAAGGATGGTGTGGATGGTGTGGTAGTTATATGTAAAACAAGCTCGAACATAAAGGCTACTTTGTTGAGTTGTTTCAGTCACGTCCAACTTTTCCTAACTCCATTTGGGGTTTCTTGGTAAAGACACTAGAGAGGTTTTCTCTTTTCTTCTCCAGCTCATTTTACAGATGAAGAAACTGAAGTAAACAGGGTTAAGTAACTTGCTCAGGGTCACACAGTTAGGACGTTTCTGAGGCTGGATTTGAACTCAGGTCTTTCACAGATTCCAGACCCAGCACTCTATTCAGTGTGTTATCCAGCTGACCCTTACAGATGACTAGCCAATGAATTAATCCAGTGCAGTTGTGATAACAAACCACAAGGCACTTGCCCTCCTCCCTCAGGTCCCTGTAAATGATGCCAGACAGGAACAGAGGAAGGAGAAGGTCCAAAAACAGTTGTGGAAACATTTGTTCAAAATTCACATGAAAGAAGCAAATACCAAAAGAACATTTCCAATTGATCACAGAAGCATTGGTTAGATTTCCTCGGTGGTTTACTTATTTGAATTTGCTAACAAATTCCAAGATGTTTTGAGCAAGAAACTATCCTTGGTCCTATATTTTCCCCCTTGGTGTTACTTGGAACTATTGCTTTCCTTTAGAATAGTGGCCTGCCCTTCTGGGTAGGGAGTGAGTTCCAAGAGGAATAAGAAGTCAGGAGGTACATGTTCTAGTCTTAGAACTTAGCCACCAATTAACTATGTGACCCCAGACACATTATTTTGCCCTCTCTGGGCTTTGCTCATCTGTAATAAGGCAATCTGATCTCAAGACGTCTAGGGTTCGATCTAGTTGTAAAATGCTAAGAGTCTACATGGCCCTTGATTCACTTATTATTCAGGAAGTGTTTAATTAGTAACTTCTCAGAATCCCTCGTTTCCCTCCAGGTTCCTTTCAAGTGCCACATCTTCCCTGAGTTCTCCTATTCCAGGTGCTGGAGCCCTCCCTCCAGAAATCACTTTGTATTTACTTCTGTTTCCCCCCAGTATAAGGTAAGCTCACTGAAGACCAGAATGGCTTCACTTTTACCACTATATCCCTAGTGTCTGGTGTAGTGTCTGGCACACATTGGGTGCCTAACGAATGCTTGTTCAATGACATTGCATTGCTTTCCCCCTTCCTGAATCCCTTTACAGAAGCAGCATACGCTTGAGTATTCCCAAGGGCCTCAATGGAACAGCTGAGAGGACCACAAATTGTACACACACATGCCTCTATCGACCATGTGGTCCACACGCAGACAACTTCTAACCCAAAGTACTTTTATTGCTACCACAAAGCAGTTACTCAATGATCTTCTTTAATCTTCCTATATATTCCTATCCTATTTACCCACTGGGGTCCTATAAACCAGAAAGATGTTCAAGCATGAGATGACAGGGTTCCATCAAAAATAACCATCAGACCACAAATGGTCCTTCAGCCACACTTGGTGAACACTACTTTAAATGCATCTGAACCCTTCTGGCTTTGGCCCTGTGCTGATCTGAACAAATGTGACACACGCTCCAGGCATAGGACCCATCGATGTTTTTTGTCCTTTCATCTCTGATGAAGTACACAGGGACACCAAGAATGATGGCACAATCACAAAGGGGATAAGAGAGGGCTGAGCAATGATATCTTTTTATGTATATCAACACTTAGAGTAGAGGGCTAATTTAGGATTAGCCAAACAATATTTGGCCACACCTCTGGGAGGACATTTAAATAACTAACCCTGGTGTCATTCTACCACAATTATTGAGAGTATAAGCCCAGAGCTGCCTTTGGAGAAGACTTGAGGGGCAGAAGGGGATTTTTCTCCCCCCTTCAACCCACCTCCATGCATGACATCTAGCAACTTGAATTACTTTCTTAGAAGGAAAGACCCCCATCCAAAATTTGGAGTTAGTTCAAAAGAATCCTAGGTACAGTTGAGGGAGGAGATCACTTGAGGTCAGAAATAGCACCAAAAAGCATGTACCCAGGCAGTAGAGAAAGATCTGGCTTTGGACTCTAGAGAGAACTAACTGGCAAATGAGAGATGGGCTGCAGAGAACAGGAATGCACAGGGAGAGAGAAGGCTAAGAGAACTTGGCAGTACCAAAGGAGTAAGCAGTCTGGACACATTAGGTGTCCATGATGGCTCACTACTATTTGTACTCTAAGTTTGTGTCTACTCTTCCCATGAGCCCTATGTGTAGTGATAAGAAAATGTGCCCAGATTAATGCGAGAGGGGACATTGGATTAGCTACTGTTCTTACCATGCCATCTTAATAAACGCATTTGATAAGGACTAATTGTGTCTACAAATGTCTATAAGCTGGATCACACCAGTGGGAGGTCTATAGTTTTAGGAGTACCCATAGTGTATCCCTTAAACTCAAAGTCATCCCCCAGAGAACCAACCTGCAAAACTTTGAGTATCATGTTGCAAATTGGGGATATGTGGCAATATCTTAGGGATGGCATGAGAATTGTGACAAAAGAAATTCCCAGGCAGGAAAGGGATAAGTTCTCGCAGTCATATCTGGGCTTTTATTCCTTTCCTATACTCAATCATCACAGACAATTAAGAAAAAAATATTTAAAAACCAACAGAAGACAGAATTGTTGAATTGAAGAGCATAGGAATTTTATCCTAAAATCCATAATCGGGACCAATATACACAACAGTTTATTGGGCTAATTTCTACCTAATTAACCTTTGGCCAGGCTTTCCCCAGGAATAACCACTATGCTGTTTTCTAAGACCCAAAGCATCCTCTTCTAGCCATTACTCTAAACCTCATTTCTGCTTTTAAGTTGGTACCTCCTCTGGCCCTTCCTACTAACTTCTAGGGTCTGTGCGCTTCCAAGAGAAATCAATCTTCCACATTAGCTAGGTCCCAGCTGGATTTAATGAGTCACAACTCCTATCCTCCCTCCAGGGAATCCACTCTCAAACTTAGAACACCGCATGCACAACACACACATATATAGTTGTAATCACATATAATCCCCACCAACACTATCAAAAAAGTAATTTCTTAATGAGGATTCATGAGCAAAAATCCATAGTCTTGAGACCATAATAGGCAATGTTATGTAGTGGCAAGGATGTTGGCTTACAATCAGGAAGAATTGAGTTTAAATACTGCCTTTAGACACTTATTTGCTGTTTGACTAAGTTACTTAACCCCTCGATGCCTCAGTTTCATCTGTAAATTAGGGTTTGGACTCAATGACGTCTAAGATCCCTCCCAGCTCTAAATCTATAATTCAATGACCCCAAAAACATCTATGTAGAATAAATCACAAGAGTCTTAAAGTTGGAAGGACCTCAAAGGTTATCTAATCCAGAGGTGTCAAACATGAGGCCCTATGACCTGCAACACTCCCAAGCATAGCCCAAACCAGATTAAAATGTAATTGGGGAATATATAATAACATAAATAAAAATACAATAGAACATAGCTCATGTTAATTTGAGGTTTTCTAAGTGAATATGCTTCCCACAGGACGCCCTAGTTTCTATTTCAGTTTGACACCACTGATAATTTAACCCATAACCATCTCAAGAATACTATTTATAGCACCCCACTATCTACCAACACTTAGACCTGATAATTTTTTTACTTGTTTGCTTTCAAATCTATTTAAAGATACTTAGAGATATTTACTTTCTCTTTCCCTTTTTAAATTTCATAATGTTAGAGTTGTGATTTGAACGCTTATCACTAGGCAGGGGAGGGTTCTCCTTCCTGCCTTCTAGGTACTGTGGGGCAAAACCCCACCCCACCTCTGATTATCCAGAGGCAGCCACTGACCCTGAGAGCAATAAAGGAAGAGAGGAAAGATCTCTGAAAGCAAGTTAGTGGGGAGGGACCACCCCAAGGCCAGGAAAAACACTCACTTCAACATCAAGAACAGACAACTAAGAAAACGCTTGTTGAGTTCTACACCTTGCTGTTCACTTCACTCCCCCCACCACACACACACGCACACGCACACACACACACACACACACACACACACACACACACACACACACACGTTGTTGTTCGTTTGTTTCAGTGTTGGACTCTCCATGACGCCATTGAGGTTTTCTTGGCAAAGATACTGGAAAGGTTGGCCCTTTTCTTTTCCAGCTCATTTTACAGATGAGGAAACCGAGGCAAACAAGGTGAAGTGACTTGCTCAGAGTCACACAACTAGTAAATGTCTGAGGCTGGATTTGAACTTGGGTCTTCCTGACTCCAGGCCTGGTGCTCTATCCACTGTGCCCCCTAGCTGCCCCATAGACACACACACACACACACACACACACACACACACACACACACACACACACACACACCCAGCTCTACACCTCATTTCTCAACACCCTCTACAGACCTTGATTTGGTTTTGACCCTGCTTTCACTCTAGACACTACTTTCACGTTTGACCTTTCAGCTCTATTTCCCATATTCAATATTTTCAATCTGTTTACCATGCTATGCACACTCAAGCACTTCCAGGCTGTGTCACCCTCCCCAAACTGGGAAAACTTCACTATGTGCCATTAGACCAGCTCAGCTAGAGTCCATGACAAGTTCCAATGCCAGTCCTGATCTCCACTACTTCATCTCTACCTCCTAATTTTCTTCAACTCCCAGCTCAAGCCCCACCTTCTTCAAGGCTTTCCTGATCGCCTTAATCCCAGCCCCTCCTCTATGTTGCCTATCTCCAGTCTCTCCCGGCTATATCTTTGTGCATAGCTGCTGCCGCACTGTCTCCCCCATTACACTGCTTTGAAACCCCGACTTTGCCTTTCTTTATATCCCTAGCACTTTACAGAGTGCTCAGCATATATGTCATAGGTACAAGTCACTTCACCTCTGTTTCCCCAACCTACTTGACCAGGTTGTTGTAAGCATCAAATGAGATAATATTTCTAAAGCATTTAGCACAATGCCAGGTAAATGTTAAATCGTTATCTTTCTTATCCTTTGACAAAATCTTGATAATTCTGTCTCCAAACCTCTCTCATATCCATCTCCTCCTTCCCACTCACGTCACAGACACCAAACTCAGGCTCTTAACACCTTTCACCTACACTATTGCAATAGCATCTTAATTGGTCTCTTTCCACTATTATCCATCCTCTACACAGTTGCCAAATTTATATTCCTAAAGGACAATTTGAATATGTTACCCTCTCTGTTCAAAAAGTTTTGAGACTGGGAAAGCTAGGCAGTGCAGTAAATAGAGCACTGGCCCTGGACTCAGGAGGACCTGAGTTCAAATCCAGCCGCAGACACTTGACATGCTTACTAGCTGTGTGACCTCAGACAAGTCACTTAACCCCAATTGCCTTGCCTTTCCCCCTCCAAAAAACAAACAAACAAAAAGCTTTGAGACTTCTCTACTACCTCTAGGATAAAATACAGACTCCTTTGTTTAGTACTAAAACTTCTTCACAGCCTGGCTCCAGGCTACCTCTTCAAACATATTACAGACACTACAATCCAGCCAAATTGGACAATTTTCTATTCTTCAAGGGCAAAATTCCCTCCCCCATGGCACCTCCATGCCTTTGCATAAAGTGTCCCTCATGCCTGGAACATACTCCCTGCTCACCTCTGCCCCTTAGAATTGTTCACTTACTTCAAAGCTCACTTCCAGTACCACTTCCTTTACTGATCTCCCCAGCAAGCTATTCCTGCTTCCTCCGCCAAAATTCTTACTCTTTGTGACCCCATTTGAAGTTTTCTTAGCAAAGAGACTGAGACCGGAGACTCCAGCTCATTTTATAGATGAGGAAATTGATGCAAACAGTAAGTGACTTCCAGCTAGGTGACACAGTAGAGTGGAGTCAGAAGGACCTGAGTTCAAATATGGCATCAGATATTTACTAGCTGTGTGACCCTGGAAAAGTCACTTAACCCTGTCTGCCTCAATTTCATCCTCTGTACAGTAAGCTGGAGAAGGAAATGGCAAACCATTCCAGAGTCTTTGCCAAGAAAACTCCAGATGGGAGTTTTCTGACATGACTGAACAACAAACACCAAAATTCATTTTTTATTTATTTATTTATTTATTTTTATGGATTTTTATTTACTTTGTGTGTGTATATGTTGGTTCTCCCAAGATAATGTAAACTCCTTGAGGGCAGTGACTGTTTTATTTATATCTTTGTATCTCCTGTGCTTAGTATAATGCCTGACACAAACCTTGTATGTACTTGATTAATTTTTGATAAAATGATTGATTGGTGTCATGCAAAGTTTGATAAATGTTTGATAAATTGATTGATTGGTGCCATGAAAACTTGAGGTTAGGTGAAATCACACCACCATGGGAAGCTGGTATCATAAAAATTCAACTATATACCGGGGAGTTGGAGCCTCCCAGAAGGACTAGGAACACAGAGGAGTCAGATAACAGCCAGATGGGCCAGGTCTCAGGCAATTTGTCTTAAACATTATGAGAGTGGGGTTGAGAACTTTTTGGTGGAATTTAGTTAAAGTGCTTTAATTGTTTACAAAACAACAGAAGTTAGGGTGTAGCTGCAGGTGTTGTGTAGAGTTTGTTTTGTTTTGTTTGTATTTTTTTTAAAGGAATGATACCAATCAGCCTAATAGCTGAACCACCTAGGCCTTGCTTCTCAAACTGTTCCAGGAACCACCAGGGGTCACTGTGAACCTTACCAGTGGTCCACAACAGGGCTGCCCTTCCCAGGTGTCCCTCTAAACGAAGAATCAACCATTTAATTAATAAACCTTGGTGAGAGCATTACCTGAACTCACACTACCTGGTGGCAGGAATGGGTGCCCTACCTTGTACTTGTACTAATAAGCTTCCTATGAATACTTTTTGAAGTGACTTGTCATGTGATACTGTGCCTTTGCAGACTCACTGGAATGATCATCAAGACTAATTACCTATAAGCAATTTTAAGGACCTAGGCTAAATCCTTGTGTATCCAACCCCCACTCCAAGACATTTTTATATGGGTAAAATCTAGCCAAGGGGAAGCTTTATATAGCCTTAATCAATGGAACAGAGGGTAAGGACATTAAGAAAAATAGCCACTGGAAGCATTGAAGGAGGAAATAAAACAGCCTGAGGCGTGAAAGTGGAAAAAGGAGAGTGGAAATTAAGGGGAAACCTGCACCCCACCAGTGCAAGATGGGTGGGTGAGGATAAAAGGAAACAGAGAGATTAAATTGCTCATTTTTTATAAGTACCTCTAGCTTTTTGCTGTTTGGGGGTTTTTTTTAGCACTACCTAGGGGTATTTCCAACTCTCCCCACCCGTACCCACACCCACACATGCCCACACACACCTCTCTTTCTTTCCAACCCTGGAAGCCAAATCATTCCAAAGGTGGTTCTTAAACTAACAATAAGGTGAACTTCCCAAAGTTTCAGGCAATGCTTAGATTTGTAAAACCCTAGAGACTGTTCTGAAAAGGGCCAAAGTAGCAGGAGTTAACAGTCAAGTAATAAGACTAACAAGAGTAAGCAGTGATTTAAATCAGCCAATTCATCCTAAATAGCGCTGAGCAGTTCTGTTACTTTCCTAATGGCATTTCCATTTTTGTTTTATATCTTAGGATCTATTTATTTGTGAACTGTCCCCCTTCTCTGAGAAGCTTCAGCAGCAGTCCTCAGAGAAAAGCAGAGTGAGTGAGAGAGAGAGAGAGAGAGAGTGTGTGTGTGTTTCCACCTCAGAAACACATAAGGTAGGAATCAGCCAATTTATTAGAGGTTGCCAGCAAGGGGAGGGGCACGCTGCTCTGGGCACACTGCTCTCTGACCTAGCTGCAACTTCCCTAGATGTGTCCTGACAGATTGGCTTGGGGTCTGCTCCCACCCTGTTTCTTCCTATTAGTTTAATGGTAAGCAAGCCAGGAATATGGAAAAAGCAATGAAAGAGGGAAGGGGAGGAGGAAGGGAGGAGGGAGGGGGAAAGGAGAGAGATGAGAGGAGGAGAGAAAGAAAGGGAAGGGGGAAAGGGAAAAGAGAGAGGAGGACAGAGGGGGAGGGAAGAGAGGGAGACAGAGAGAGAGAATATTTTATATACATTCACAGGCACATGTGCTTAGCCACGAGAGGAAACATATATACACTCCTGTTTATCCACGCATAATTAGGTCACCTGGTCATTCGGTCATTCTTTGTTCCACTAATGGAGAAACCAATTCCTGCAGCCTCAGTGAACAAAGACAGAAGAGGAGAGGGCCAGGGAAAACAGCTGCTCTCCCTTCCCACTCTATCCCCTTCCTCCACCCTCCTGCCCAGTGTCAGCACAGCTGAGTTCCTAATGCCACTGACCAGGTTTTATCTCCAGCAGCCTCAGCTTTGGATCTTCAGGAGGATGTAGTCGCCTCTTCTTGCGCCAGCAGCGAGCAGGGTATGTGTACAGCTGCCCTGGAGCTAGGCCTGGGAATGAAACAAGACAAAGTGTGCAATGAAATCATTGAATGCCAGAACTAGAAGGAATCTTAGGAATCATGGAATCATGCACACCTCCCCTCCCCTCATTTTACAGATGAGAAAAGGGAAAGTTCATAAAGGGGAAGACACTTACTCAGGGAAACAACTGTTTTCCGCAGAGATAAGACAAACCAGTTTCTCCCATAGAATAGTCCTTTACTGTCTAATACAATGAAAAGCAGGAATCTTTTTAATTTTCCCAAGGTTGCTATGTGTCAGAAGAGGGCCTTGAACCCAGACCGTCCTGCCTCCAAGGTTTGTCTCTCTAACCAATCTGCCCAGATGGAGATCACAACTGCAAAATGAACACCCTCTAACACCCCTGGACTATAGATCCAGCACAGGCAACAGATATTCGTGTTAAAAGGGACCTCGTATAACTCAAGCCCTTCTTCCTGGTGAAGGAACAGCTCTAGGGCAAGTGATTTGCCCAGGGTCACACAAGTTAGTAGTGTCAGAGCCAAGACTAGAGTCCAAGTGTCCTGATTCCCTATCCAGGGCTCTGTTTCTTGGACTTCCCAATCTCTGCTCTCCTGAAGAGCCGTTAAGGATGACCTTAATGTGTAGAAAACGTCGGTATTCCAGAAGCAAAGGCCTTCCTAGTTACAATCAGGTTCCCTAAGAGTAGTTTCTCTTATGTGCTAATAATTGTGGCTGTGTGAATGAGCAGCCCACAAATACCCTAGAGTGGAGAGACCTAGATGGGGAAGTCTACTTAAGCATTATTACCCTCTGTACCTTTATAGTCTGCTCCATAGCAGTTCAGTGTCTGCCCAGCTGTGGAGGCCATTCCCAGAGCAACAGAATAACCAAACCTTTCATCCCCAGTTGTGCCAGAGTGGCAATAACACTGTACATGTCAGGAGACCATCATGTCTTAGGGCAAGTCACTTCACCGGTTTCACTGGACCTAAATTATTCCATATGTAAATTAGAAAGGCTGCTGGGTTTTTTTTTTTAGAGGGGGAGAAAAAGAAACAAGCATTTATTAAACATCTACTATGTGCCAAGCACTGTGCTAAAGTGCTTTACAAATATTATCTCATTCAATCCTTGAAACAATCCTGGGAGATAAGGGTTATTATTATCTGTCTTACAGTTAAGGAAACTGAGGCAGAACAGAGGTGAACGACTTGACTAGGGTCACACACTTAACAGGGGTCTGGAGTAAAATGTGAATTCAGTCTTCCTGACCCCAGGCCCAGCACTCTATCTACTGTACCACCTAGCTGGACTGGTGTGGGGCATCAAACTCAAAAAGAAACAGGAGCCACTAAACCTTACATAAGAATCCCTGCCTATAGGACTTAGAAAACCACATATTAACATTATCTGTGTTATATTGTATTTTTATTTCTTCTGTTAAATATTACCTAATTACATTTTAATCTGGTTCTGGTTACACTTGGGAGTGTTACCTGACCTTGACACTTCTGGTATCTCTACCAATGCAGATGGCACCTACTTTGTAATTGAGGATTATAGAATTTAAAGCTAGCAGGAATCTTATATGCCTCCAAGTAACCTACAATCTTAGAATGTTACAGCCTGGCACATGGAAAGGTAAAGTAATTTTCCAAGGTTGCACATCCACTATGTGTCAGAAGGGGAACTTGAAGTCAGACCATCCTGACTCCCAAGGCTTATCTCTCTAACAAGTCTGCCCAGATGGAGATCACAACTGCAAGATGCCAACTGTAAGTGCCCTTCTGCTCCTTACTATAGGCACATGACACAGTGGATAGAATGCTGGGCCTGGAGTCACAAAGACTCATCTCCCTGAGTTCAAATCTGTGTGACCCTGAGCAAGTCACTTAACCTTGTTTGCTTCAGTTCCTCATCTGTAAAATGAGTTGGAGAAGGAAATGGCTAATCACTCCTGTATCTTTGCCAAGAAAACTCCAAATGTGGTCCCAAAGAGTAGGACAGGACTGAAAAGACTGAACAACAAAAGTCCCTACCACTCAGAGATTCGGTGAAAAGAATGCTTTGTAAATAGTAAACAGCCTCAGGAGAGCTGTTATCAATACCATCAATCAAGGAGTATCTGCATCCTCCCAATCTGAAAGGCTGTGATCAATTTTGAAAGAAATAATTCAGAAGATTTTGTTACTTCTCTTTTGTTTCATATGATTTAATAGGGAAAAAAACTTTTGGGGTAATCACAAGCTTGAGTGCAGGTTTGTCATTTCAGTGACTTTAAGATATTCTATTCTATTACAAACACACCATGTCTCTTGGCGTTACAGGTCCTGAGGATTGTTCCTATTTCATAGTCAGGGAGCACTGAGCCCCAAGGACAAGACTGGTTGGTTCACATGAAGCTGAAGAGAGTCAGTAAAAATGGAGTTTGACACACTATATTCCCCAAGATCCAATTGTGGTCAGGGTTCTTAAACATTCTTCACACTCACACACACTTATTTAAGGAGGTGTGTGACCAGGGACAGGCTCAAGATCTTGTAACCAAGATCCCTCCTTGGAGTGGGCAGATGGCTCATTTGTTGACCCAATGTTGGTTCCAGCATTGAGAGGCCAGAAACAAGCCAGGGATATACATGCTAGCCAAAGAGTGGGAGCCACAGGCCATCAGGCATATTTATGGTCTAGAAATACAGATAAGTAATGGAGGAGCATAAGGATGAAAGGGTAAACATAAACCAGGTAAATGTGATGGAAGGTCAGGCAAGAGACCAAGGAATTGGGTATCTGAATGGTTCTGAGAGCAGAGAAAGAAGTTCATAGAAAAAATTTCACCATATGACTTATACAATTCAATAAACATGTCAACACTCTTTGGGGGCTGACCCCTCTACCCCAACATGAGTATTTGCTGCTGCCCTCACTCTTATTTTTACAAGAGTTTCAACTGTGGGAAGTACTACTGTCAAGGTTTAGATTTAGGGGTACCCGGGACCCAAAAATACCAATATGACTGGTCCTGGCAAATGAATTCAACCCAAACCTTCTCTCAAAGTAAAATAAAGTTTATTAAAGATTCACCATGATAGGGGCAGGTAGATGGAGCAGTGAATAGAGTGCCAGCCCCAGAGTCAGGAGGACCTGAGTTTGGATCGGGCCTCAGACACTTAAAAAAAAAAAAAAAACCTAGCCGTGTGACCTTGGGCAAGTTACTTAAACCCAATTGCCCTCCAAAAAAGCAAAAAAAAAAAAAAAAAAAAAAAGATTCTATTCGCCATGATGGGTAGACTCTTAAGGAGCCTGAGCATTTGTTGTTCTAATGTGAGCAGGCCAGATTGAACCTTGAGCCTTTGTAAACAGGTTAGATTGAATCTGAGCACCTTCATGGAGGCAAGATGGATCTTAGATACAGAAAGACTGTGGGAGGGATCTAGGGGTGCTCAAGTAGTCCAGGATGATGGGAGGAGGAGTCCAGGGAGGATCTTGAGGAGTCTAGGGTGAATCTTGATGGGACTAAGGTCAAACTCCAGGAACCAAAGAGAATGGGATTAAGGGTGGGAAGTATCTGAAGGTTACCTAGAGATATAGGATTGAGGGTGGAAAGTAAGTATAGGCAATCCAGAGACAATGGAGGGCTAGGCTAAATTAAGGGTAACAGATTTGGGAATATAGTAATAATGGAAGGCTTATGGCCTCGGGCTAATGCCAGATCAAGTAGGAAGATTCTAGGGAGTTCCCTGAGCCTATTCCCCATCACTACTGGTGTTTACTGCCTTATAAAGAGTTGACTGCATGGTAAAGAGCTGACAGGTTACAGGCAAACTGGGTTTCATCCTGTCCAGGGTTCAGCACATTAGTATATCCCATGGTTCTGAAAGCTCTGATGAGGCTGGGTTGGTTCTGGGCTCCTTCTAGATAGTCCTGATTGTGACTTCATAGGATTTGGGAATAGTTCAATCCAGGCCCAGCAAGTTGAGCCCCAGACTTATGAGAAGATTCAAAACTGACTTAGAAAATACACTTCTTAGGACTGAGGCTAACAAAGAGGTCAAAGACAAAGAAAAAGTTTCACTTACACAACACTTTGGAGTTTGAAGCACTGATTATCTCATCTGATCCTCACAATAACCCTATGAGGTAGGTGCTATTTTTTTATCATTCCAATTTTATAGGTGAGGAAACTAAGGTATGCAGAGGGGTTAGTGACTTCCCCAGGGTTACACAGCTAGTATCTAAAGCCAGATTCCAACTGAGGTCTTCCTCACTCTAAGTCCAATGAACTGTTCACTAATTTTTTATTATTCTGTTGTTTCATTTGTGTTAGATTCTGTAACCCCATTTGGGGTTTCCTTTGAGAAAGATACTGAAGTGGTTTGACACTTCCTTTTCCAACTCATTTTATACATGAGGAAACGGAGGCAAAGAGGATTAAGTGACTTGGCCAGGGTCACACAGCCAGTAAGTGTCTGAGGTCAGATTTGAACTCAGAGAGATCCATCTTTCTGAACTCCAGGCCCAGCACTTTATCTGCTGAGCCACCTAGCTATCCCATATCCACTAATTAGCTGCCATTTATTCAAGTGATAAATAAAAAGTATTTATAGCAACACTTTTTGTAGTAGCAAAGACATGAAAGGAAAGGAGATATCCACCAGCTGGGAGAATGATTGACAAATGTGATATATGAAGGCAAAAATTATGGAGACAGTCAGGAGGAGAGGGCCATTTGCCCCGGGGTAGAGAGCAAGCACAAAGAGCAGCTGCCTCTCTGCCTCTCACCTGATGCTAAAAGACACCTGGATCACAACTCAGAAGACCCAGAACCCTGGGTCACTAGTAGTCTAGCCAGCCCACAAAACCCCGGAACCTGTAGGAACCAGACTGAAATGTAATTGGGAAATGTTTAACAAAATAAATAAAAATATAACACAGCTGCTGTGGATTTGTGGTTCCCTAAGTCAATATGGAGCTAGGTGGCTCAGTGGATAGAACACTGGGCTTGGAGTCAGGAAGACCTGAGTTCAAATCTGGCCTGAGACACTTCCTAGCTGTTTGACCCTGGGTAAGTCACTGAATTCTATTTGCCTCAGATTCCTCATCTGTAAAATAAGCTGGAGAAGGAAATGGCAAGCCACTCCAGAATCTTCTCCAAGAAAACCCCAAACAGGGTCACAAGGGTTTGGACAGGATTGAAATGACTAAACAACAAAAAGTCAATGTGCTGTCTGCAGGAAATCCCCTTTCTATTGGAGTTTGGCACTACTGTTCTAGACTGGTAGTATTAAACTCAGATAGTAACAGGTACTTGCTGCTGGCATATTGACTTATTTTAAAAATGTGGCATCATCTACATTCTATTGTATTTTTGTTTATTTTGTTACATATTTCCCAATTGCATTTTGCTCTGATTCAGCTCAACTCGCCTGCAGCACCAGCAGTGTGTTTGCTTTAGGCAACTCAGACTACAAATTACAGAGAAAGCCCCTGCTTGCATCAGGAGGAGGAGCTTCCGCACGTGGAAGCTGCCTGAGACCAGCGAAATCACCGGTCCCTGTCCCTGTCCTTAAGAATGGGCCATACTAGGGGCGGCTAGGTGGCACAGTGAGTAACAGCATCGGCCCGGAGTTGGGATGACCCAGGATCAGTCCTGGCCTCAGAAAATGAGCACCCACACGTAAATAATGACTGGCCGTGTAACCTGGAGCAAGTTACTTAACCTCAATTACTTAAAAAATAAAAAAAAAATTTTTAAATTTTAAAAAAAGAATGGGCCATGCTATCCCAAGAAATCCCAAGAAAGGATGGAGAGGAAACAGCCAGGGAAACTTGGGAAGACCTTCCAAAGTGAATTGATATGGAGCTAATTAAGCAAAACCGTGAGAGAATAATTCATACAATGACACTAATAATATAAAACCATCTTATACAATATGAAATGTATGAACATGTTAAATATATTAAATTATATTATTATTTCTATGAATAAATATTAAATATATTAATATTATATAGTAATAATACTAGTAATAAAAAAGGAAAATATTGAAAGGTGACCAGTCCTAAACTCAGAGGACAGATGGAAAACATGCCTCTGGCCTCTCCGTAAAAATAGGCCATACATTGTCAGACAAGGTTGATGTGTTTGTTTGCTTTGTTTAACTGTATTTCTTTGTTACAAGAGAGGGTTCTGTTTTCAGTAGAGCCATTGGGAAGTCATGTCATTGTTGCTGTTGTTTTAATAGCATCAAAAAAGCATTTTAAAAAAAATACTATGGTTAGTTCCAGAACATATTCCAAAAGATACTATCGATAAAAGCAAAGAACCATCCTAGGGAAGCTCCAGGTCACCGTAGTCCCAATGCAAACTCAAGATCAGGATTGGTTTTAGGAACACAGAAAGACAAATGGGCACTTGAACTGCTGCCCTTGCCTTCCTGTGAAATACCCATTCAGACCCAGGCCATCCCAAGAATCTATCACCTACGGGGAGATTAGGGTTAAGAGTTCCAACATACTATCCTGATTTCACAAGCTCTCAATTTGGCCCTCATATTCTTAAGAAAAGACTAGGGGCAGCTAGGTGGTACAGTGAATAGAGCACTGACCCTGGAGTCAGGAGGACCTGAGTTCAAATTCGACTTCAGACACTTGACACTTACTAGCTGTGTAACCTTGAGCAAGTCACTTAACCCCAATTGCCTTTCCTTCCCCCCTCCAAAAAAAAGAAAGAAAAAACAAACTAGCCCTAGCTTATCAACTCAGAAAGTTTAAACTAAAGGAAGCAACATCCCCGAAGCCTCGTGGGCTCTGCTTATCACTTTGGTTTGCCTGGTAAGTGTTACTGAGCCAGTTTGGAATGAGGTCTAAGACTTAGTTTAAAGTAGCTTGCACAGCAGAGACTTGAGCTTTCTAACCCTTGTTCCCCTTACAGGGCTTTTATTTTTGCTTTAGCATATGGAGTTGGGAACAGACCTCCCTAGAATGACTGCTTTGAATCCAACCCTCACTTGATGAGCTAATATCCACAGAAACTCTATTGGGGGGCTCTAAGTCCCTTTTCTGCCTTTCTGGGCTGACTGGTACAATTGTACCTTTATAGGGCAAATGCATTCAGATCCAGTCTTTTGCTTAGAGAGGAAATAGCAGGGCCTGCGATGAGTTATGTTGTTTATCTCATTAGTACAGGAGAGACATAATTCAAATACTCTGTGTGGTGGGAGGAAGAAGTAGTCTTGGCTGTTAGAAAGTTAATCCTGAACACTGAGTCTAGAGCTATAAGCCAGGACTAGCATACTCTCTTCCCCTGCTCGTACCTCTTGGAATCCTTAGCTCACTTCAAGACTTAGCTGGCATCTTTCCCAACATCCCCATATGTCACTGCTCTCTTACCTACCTACCCCACCTCCAGAAATATCTTATTTACTTCGACATGTTCTGTTTTTACTTGTACACAGGTGTGTTTCATTTCTAAGAGTAAAATATAAGCTATATGGGAGCAGAAATTATTCTATTTTTTACTTTGTATCCCCTAAGTCTGACACTGTCTGGCATATAGTGGGAATTTAATAAATGTGTCTTGAATTAAATCAGAGAGAGACAGAGGAATAATAGGATAGTTAGGTGGCACCATGAATAGAATGCCACCAGAAGCCAGAAAGACTATCTCCCTGAGCTCCAATCTGGCTTCACACACTAGCTGTGTGACCCTGGGCAAGTCACTCAATCCTGCCTCAGTTTCCCCATCTGTAAAGTGAGCTGGAGAAAGAAATGACAAACCACTCCAGTATCTTTACCAAAACCCCAAATGGAGTCACAAAGAGTCAGACACAACTAGAAAATTACTAAACATCCAGATAACAAGGCCTTCATGATTCTTTGAGCTGCTTTTAAAGGTACATAATATATGTGCCTTTTCCATTACAAACAAGTCACATGCCAGTAAATAAAAATCCAACCATACGGGGGGCGGAGCCAAGATGGCGGAGTAGAAACAGCTCGTCCAAGCCACTCTGCCCCAAGATTCCCCCCAAACTATGTACAAGGGGACTCTGAACAACTTCTGGAGCCCCAGCACCCACAGAAAGAAACAGAGAAGCTAACCTCCCGCTGAGGACAGCCCATCAGCCCTGCAGGAAGGACCAGCACAGTGGTCTGGGACCTGGCAGCGCGCAGAGCGCAGGGAGCCGAGCCGAACCCAGGTCCGCATGAGCCGAGGTTTTAGCCCCAGGGCGGCAGGGCCAGCAGCCAGCTGGAGGAACCCCAGAACACCAGGAGCTGTGACGACTCCAGAATTATCAACATAGACATGCCTAGGACAAAGTAAGAGGTTAGTGTCCTATGGACTTTGGGACCTGTATTTGGGGAATGCATTGGCTTCCTCGCCTGGGGGCTAGAAGCCACTGAGGAGACACTCCATTTTGTAGTTTTCAGAGGCAGCTCCAGCTCCTGGCCTGCAGAACCGTAGGGAGATCCAGCAATCAGTCTTGGGGGGTAATCGCTCCTGCTTTAACCTCCCTGGATCTGGATTGTGATCTAGGGTGGAAGTCGTGGGTGGGTTTACAGCTTGCCAGAAACGGAAGTTGCCCCCCACACGTTTGGGACGAAAATTCCTCTAGCTGGCCTTAAAGCCATAGTGTGGCAACAAACCCAAAAGTCAAGCAATTAAGTGGCAACATGCCAAGGCAAAGGAAACAGAAAAATGCAACCCTAGACTCCTATTTTGGGGGCATAGAGTAGGAAAAGGACTGTGAGGTCAGAAGTCCTGCTCCAAAAGCCCCAGGGGAAAACATGAGCGGGTTGCAGGCCATAGAAGACCTTAAGAAGGACTTTAAAAATCAAATAAGAGAAGTGGAGGAAAAATTGGAAAGAGAAATGAGAAGGATGCAGGAAAAGTATGAAATGAGGGTCAAAAGCCTGACTGAGGAAAACAACACCTTAAAAAATAGACTAACTCAAATGGCAAAGGAGGCCCAAAAGGGCAATGAGGAGAAGAATGCCTTCAAAAGTCAAATTTGCCAGATGGAAAAAGAATCTCAAAAGTTCACTGACGAGATTCATTCCTTCAGAGTTAGACTGGAGCAAATGGAAGCTAGTGACTTTATGAGAAATCAAGATGCTGTTAAGCAGATCCAAACAAGCGAAAGATTAGAAGGCAATGTGAAATATCTCATGGGAAAAACCACTGACCTGGAGAATAGATCCAGGAGAGACAATTTAAAAATTATTGGACTACCTGAAAGCCATGATCAAGAAAGAACCTAGAAATCACCCTTCAAGAAATTCTCAAGGAAAATTGCCTTGATGTTTTAGATCCAGAGGGCAAAATAGAGGTTGAAAGAATCCACAGATCACCTCCTGAAAAAGATCCCAAAAAGAAAACTCCCAGGAATATTATAGCCAGGTTCCAGAATTCCCAGATTAAGGAGAAAATACTACAAGCAGCCAGGAAGAAACAATTTCAATATTGTGGAAACACAATCAGAATAGCCCAGGACCTGGCAGCTTCTACAATGAGGGATTGAAGGGCATGGAATATGATATTCCAGAGGGCAAAAGAACTGGGAATGAACCCAAGGGTCACCTACCCAGCAAAACTGAGTGTCTTGTTTCAGGGGAAAATATGGTCATTCAGTGGAATAGAGGACTTTCAAGCATTCTTGATGAAAAAACCAGAGTTGAATAGAAAATTTGACATTCGGACAAAAGAAGCAAGAGATGCTTGAGAAGGTAATCAAGGAAAAGAAATCAAAAGGAACTTATCAAAATTGGACTATTTATATTCCTACATGGAAAAACAATAATTGTGTTTGATGAAACCTTTCTCATTATGAAAATAATTAAAGAAGGGTACATGGCATATGTTCACAGATATACATGGATAGAGGGCACAGGTTGAATTTGATGGGAAGGGATGATTCTTCTTCTTCTTCTTTTTTTTGGAGGGCAATTGGGGTTGGGTGACTTGCCCAGGTTCAGGTGGCTGGGTTTTTGTTTGTGTGTTGGGTGTCTGGAGCTGGATCCAAGCTTGGGTCCTTCTGGCTCCGGGCCCGGCGCTCTGCTCACTGCACCACTTAGCCACCCCAAGGAAGGGTTGATTCTTAAGGGGTGAAGTCAAGAGGTGAGAGAGGAAAGTGGCAAGAGGAGATGGAGAGAGACAGGGTAGGGTAAACTATCTCATGTAGAAGAGGCAAGGGGAAGTAGTTGCAGGGGAGGGGAAGAACAAGAAGGCAAAAAGGCAAAAGCATATTCTCATTGAAGTTGGCTCAAGGAGAGAATCACATACATACTAAATGGAATATCTTACCCTCACTCACTCTCCTGAGTAGGGAAAAGGGGGATGAGAGGGGGGATGATGGAGGGGAGGGCATTCTGGGGAGAGGGGAGGTTAGAAGTACCCACTATCAAAGAGGGACAGGATCAAAGTAGGGAATGGACCAGGTGGGAGGTGAGACAGGTGGGAGGGAAATATAAGCAGTCTTTTGCAATATATCTACTATGGTAATGTTTTGCATAGATATACATGTACAACACATACTGAATTGCTTATCTTCTCAGAGGGAGTGGGTGACAAGGGAGGAAGGGAATGGATCTGAAAATCGAAGTTTTAAAATTAAATGTTTCATAAGATGTCCAGGCATTGGGGCTCAGAGATTTACCTTGCCCTAATGGCAAAGTCGAGGGGGTTATAGGAGAAGATATGGGAGAGAGCAGATTGGATGAGGGGATATCTAGTGGGACTGCTATTCTGGGGTGGTGGGTAGGGAAAAAATGGGGGGAAAATGTAACTCATAATCTGGTGGAAATGAATGATGTAAACCAGAAGTTAATAAAGCATTTGTTTAATTTAAAAATAATAATAATAATAATAAAAATAAACTTTACTTTCCTTTGGCTAAAAAAAAAAAAAGAATCTCCCCATATAGCTTTGTTTAGTATCAGGGATCAGTTTCTTCATCTATAAAATGAAGATATTGATTAGGGCCAGGATTCTATAATCACTGGCCAGACCAGAAGTATCCTTCTAGCATATTCCAGAGGGAGCTGGGAATGCTCTGAAGACCCAAGAAAAATATCAGCTGAAAGTTTCTGGGCATATTGGCACCTTGATGTGCCAATCCTAGTACAATGTCATTATATTCATTATGGAATCTCTTTAGACTTTGTGCTTACTGCCATTTATCTGTTGGAGAATATGTTTGTTAGTTTTCTTATTAAAACTAAATGTTTCTTCAGATTTAATATTAGAAACAATAGGGAACCACTGGAATATTGAGTGGGGGTGGAGGTGGGGGTTGACATGATTGGATATGTGCTTTAGGAAAATCACTTCAGTGGTTAAAGGGAGGATGGATTGGAGTGGGGAGAGACTTAAGGCAGGCAGATCCACCAGCAGTCAAACATGCCTCTGCCTCTGAGCAGAAAAGTGGCAAACTATGGGAGTTAAATGAGGTATACTTTTTGAAAAGAGGTTAATTTATTGATTTTGTTTTTCTTAACTATTTCTTTGTTACAAGAGAGGTTTGAGGGGTAGGCAGGGTATAGTGAGGCTCAGATGAGATAATGAGTATAGAGCACCTTCCAAATCTTATAGCGCTCTGTAGATGTCAATTATTATTAGCCTACTATAACCAGGCCTCCTGTGTAATGGTGACTTATTCCCTTTGCCTTCAAATGTACTCCTACTGAGCTGAAGCAATGCTCTATAAGGAGCAGCATACTGGTAAATGTTCAGTCACAGGGCTTTCTGATTAAAAAAAAAAAGTATGCACACACCCTTTTGAGTTTAATCTGCATTATTAACACTTTCTTAAGTGAGACAATCAACAAAACAATAAATCAAACTCTGATTTATATTGATTGCCAATTTCTAGGGGACAAATGCTTATACTGAGAGCTGGTTCCAGCACACCTTAGAGAGAGGGAAGTCTCTGGGAAGTGACAGTTATATGTTAAAAAAAAAAATCCATCACAATAAAGCATTTTTAAAAGAAAGAATGGGAGACACCAAGAAATAGAGAGGTGGGTAAAAGGGAGAGGCAGGAAATGTATTCCAGTGTGTTTGCATTTGCACAGAAGGACTATGGTAGAATTAAAACCATCAAATGAAGAATGGGAGGTCATTTTCCTTTTGTTTACTTCCTCTTCTTCCCTCTAATCAACCCAACTTCCAGCACTGGATAGAAAGGGAGAGCAGGAAAGCCTCATCCCAAAATGGTATTGTAGATTTATAGTCTACTCCACAGAAGGTTTTATAGATATCATGTTCCAAAC
Organism: Gymnobelideus leadbeateri; assembly: GCA_011680675.1. Taxonomy (NCBI): domain Eukaryota; kingdom Metazoa; phylum Chordata; class Mammalia; order Diprotodontia; family Petauridae; genus Gymnobelideus; species Gymnobelideus leadbeateri. Next base: position 60,697 of record WOXC01000111.1, read on the forward strand.
AAGTGCTAAAGGAACTTAGCAGTCTTTCATAGAATCTAGTACACTGGTCCTTCTAAATGATGTATCAGCATTTCCATCTTCTGGATATAAAATGAGAGGATGCCACTCAAAAACAAACAAATTGGAGAACAGCAGCTACAAGTGAGAGGAAATCTGTTCTGGAGGACGAATCATTTTAAAAGCACACAAGATTTCTCTTTCAAGATATCCTATAAGTATCAAAAAATGAAAAAATATCCTGGATGGTATTATTAGCAATACCCAAAAAGATCTTTGTTAATTTCCAACTTATCAATCAATGAGTTAAGTGTCTACTCTGTACCAGGCAGTGGGGATACAAATGGAAAGAATAAAACAATCCCTTGTGAATACCAGGAACTTACTGTCCAATAAAGAAAACAAAAGGCACATATACAAATATAAATACAACAAAAATATAAATGAATAAATAAATATATGTATGTATGTATGTATGCATGTAGAGTAATTTAATACAAGGTATCTTGGAAGGGAGGACACTACAGTCAGGGGAAACCAGGAAAGGCTTCATACAGAAGATAGTACTTGAGCTGAGACTTAGAAGAAGAGAGAGATTCTGTGGACTATGAGATAGAAGTAAAAAAGTGTTGTATGTATTTCAGACATATGAGACAGGGTAACGGCACAGAAATAGGAGCTGGAGTGTCATATGTGAGGAAGAAAGAAAAGACCAATTTGGCTGGATCACAGTGTGCAAGAAGGATCACAGTGATCCATTATACCCACTTTCTTCTTCCTATAAAATTTTTCCACCTAGAATCTCAAGGGAAATAATGAGAAAGTACAAATGAAGGGAGCTTAGCATTACTGGACCTCAAAGTGTATGATAAAGCAGTAACCCTTAAAACTATGTGACACTAATTAAAAACCAGAAAAGCAGATCAATGGGGAAGACTAGATAAGCAAGAAACTGAAGCAACTGAAAACAGGAGACTAGTGTTTGATAAATCCATAAACACAAATTTCTTTTTTTATAAGAATTACTGAGGAAACAGGAAAGCTGTTTGAAAGAAATAGTTTAGAGAAACATATTACACCATATGTGATAAACTCAAAATGGATATGTAACCTGAATATAAAAGATCATACCATGAAAAAGAAGAGACAGATACCTCTCATAACTATGGCTAAGGGAAGAATTCTTAATCAAACCAGGAATAAAGGTAAAATAGATTATTTTGACTATATTAAAAAGCTTTTGCATGAATAAAATCAATGAGGACAAAATTAGAAGATAAATCATAGAGCAAGAATAAGAATTGAATCCAATATTATATATCCAAAATAGGTAATTAATACAAATATATATTGCCAAGAGCCATTCTCATATATAAGTGATCAAAAATATGATCAGTTTCCAAAAGACTTGCAAACTATATATGACCAAGGAAAAACATGTTCTAATTCAATAATTGTAAGAGAAATATAAGGAATCCTCCTTAAGATGGTGGCATGAATGTATGAAGAGTCTAGTTCTTCCATATATATTCCAATAATGATTTTAAAAGAACATCAGATCAGAAAATGATCAAGAAATCAAAAGAGAAACATTAGTAAGTACCTTTGCCTAAGCACAGAATTGCACAACAAGAGAATCTATTACTTTGCAAAAGAGGTCCCATCCATGTGAGCTCAGGTGAATAGGCCAAAAGAGACCACACTCTAACTGGAGGAACTCTTAGGGGTGGGAAGAGAACAGAAGACCATGAGAGTGTCCCTCCTGGGAACCCCCACAAAGGGTGAAACCACACATAGTAGCCACAAGACCAGAGACAAACCAACCACACATCTGGAACAGGAGACAGCAAAACCTGCCAGCCCTTTGAATCTATCAATTGGACAAGGATTTATTAAATACCTACTATGTCCCAGGCACTATATTAAGCACTAGAAATATGAATAAAGGCAAAAAATAGTCCCTACTATCAAGAGGCTCATATTCTAATGGTGGAGACAACATTCATATAACTATGTATGTTATAAGATATATACAAGATATATACAAGATAAATTGAAGATAATCACAGTCATAAGGCCCAGACACGTGGGGGGAGGTGAAACCCAATAACAGAACCTCAAGGAATCCTGTACAAGACCCAACATGGCCTAACTACTCCATTCAAGATTACAAAAGGGGGCAAAGCCTGGTCCTGAACAAAGTACCAAATCAAGAAATATGGCTCAAGATGATTACACAGTAGAAGATACAAAACATTTTGAAGAAATATTAGATATCAAGAGATTTCCAAAAGGGAAACCCAGAAGAGAATAATTCCATATAAATTACAAAAACTCACAAAAAAGAAAAATAAGTGTTAAAACAAATCTGAGGTTTCACCTAATACTTTGCAAATCTGCAAAAATTATTTAAAAATAGAAATAGTTAGATGTTGGAAGGGCTGAGAGAAAATAATAAACAAAAGTGAAACTATGGAATGAGTCAATTGTTCCATCATTTTAAAATTATTCCTCAAAAGAAGTGACTAAACTTTCTACATCCATTGACCCAGCAAATCTATCCCTGGGTATATATTCTCAGTGGAATCAATAAATATCAAATTGTTCATAGCAGCACTCTTTGTAGTAACAAAGAACCAAAAAACAAAGTAGACACTAACAAATTGGGGAATGGCTGAAAAAAAAAAAAAACCTAAAACGATATAATGGAATATTATTATTCTGGAAAAATTAGTCAATATGAAGAATTCTAAGAAATATAAGAAGATATGTATGAATTGATGTAGAGCAAAATAAGCGGGAAAGAAAAGATGAGGAAGTTGAGCCCAGATTTAACAAAAAGAGGAGCAACTTTAATAATATTTGGGAAATTGTACAATGCAATAAAAGATCTCAAACTGTTACCAATAATCAAAACTTTTTTACACAATTATTTACACAAGTATTCTCCTATGGTAGTAAACTGTGGAACACCATGAGCCCAAGAATCAAAGCTTCGAATGAGCCCCAAAGTGATGGAATGGTGCAAGGTGGGAGTTTTGTTCATCCTTCATTTCTGAAGAGGACCAATGACTTTATGGAGTGATGTCTTGACTTGTGTGTGAATTGGATTTAAGTGAGGCAGAGCTGCACAAGGTCATCAAGTTTACTTCTCTCCCTGAGTCACCAAAATCCAATGGTAAAAAAAAAGTCAGAATGACTTGTGATGGTCCAGGATGCAGCAGATGACTTTGGCATCTTCAATGTCTGACCAAGCGGCCTTTATGGTCATTGGAACAAATTGTTGTTATTCACCCATTCCTCAAGGGGAAGTCTTCACAGGCTTGGGGAAGAAATCCCTTAACTCACTGACAGGTTTGAAGTCTGTCACTTACCTTCAACACGGTTTAGTCTGCCTACCAAGGCACTTTACCAGGCAGCCATAGATGAGAGTTAGGTGAATAAAGGTGGATGAAAAGTCCTTTAAAAGGGCTAAGCAAACTATCACACCAGAAGTGCTAGTCCTCCCTGAACACCCCCACACACTCCATACTGACAGGAGTAAAAAGGTTGAAAATATTACCACTGATACACAAGAAGTGGGGTTTAAAAATTATCATGATGGGGCGGCTAGGTGGCGCAGTGAGTAGAGCGCTGGCCCTGGAGTCAGAAGGACCTGAGTTCGGATCCGGCCTCAGACACTTAACCCACACAAACAAAAACCTAGCCGTGTGACCTTGGGCAAGTTACTTAACCCCAATTCCCCTAAAAGGGGCGGCTAGGTGGCGCAGTGAGTAAGAGCACCGGCCTCGGAGTTGGGATGACCCAAGATCAAATCCGGCCTCAGAAAATGAGCACCCACACATAAATAATGACTAGCCGTGTAACCTTGAGCAAGTTGCTTAACCCCAATTGCTTAAAAAAAAAAAATTATCATGGACAAATAGGTTTCAAAAAGAAGATGGATCAGTCATGAAATAAGACTGAGGGATACCAAATAGATTTTCCAAGTAGTACAACAGTATCTTCAAAATACTAAGACCAAGAACATTGTCTTCTAAGAACAAGTCTTCAGAACATTGGGCAGATCTCTTACAGAACAAGGAAGGAAGGAAAGAAGGAAGGAGGGAAGAAGGGAAGAAGGAAGAAGGGAGGAAGGGAGGGAGGAAGGGAAAGAGGGAGGGAGGCAGGGAGGGAGGGAGATAGGTGTAGTAGCAAGCACCCTAGCACACCCAGGATGGCTGCTAGCACAGGTTCTTTGATCCACTTTTCTAAAGGAAAGATAACTTTAAAGGGGGTTAATCTTATTCTATTTACTGATAAGTGGACAATACAAGCAGAGAAATTAGGACAGAGATTCGACAGACAGGGCTCCTATTATCTGAACAAAGTAATACAACCACCTACATACACCAACATATTGGGAAAGCACAAACCTCTGAGTAGTGGGGGAGCTCTTAACAAATGGCTACTCAGAGTCCCATCCAGAGAATTAAAAGGTCCTTCTCATAAGCAAACCCCCAAAGCAAAATCTCACACCAAAATATATATATACTTTCTGCTAATAGGCTCGAGCCAGAAGGCATCACAACCCTCATAACTCAGTGCCTAATTAGCTTAGGGCCAAAAGATGTGAAAGTCTTCTTATAAGCAAACCTCCCCTAAGCAAGCTCCTCCTTAGTCAAGTTCCTCACTCCAGTGGGCTCTATGTGACTTGGGATGTACCGCAGCTATGAAAGCAGCAAGACATCCATAATTAAAACACTCGGGAACCTTTATACCTGGGAACACAGCTCCTGTTTCAAGGATAAGGGGGAAAACAGGTGGTCACATTGGCCTATTAATGGATGGGGAAGATATTCATATTTCCATTAACATTATGGGAGGGAGGGAGGGAGGAAGGGAAAGAGGGAGAGAGGAAGGAAGGAAGGAAGGAAGGAAGGAAGGAAGGAAGGAAGGAAGGAAGGAAGGAAGGAAGGAAGGAAGGAAGGAAGGAAAAAGGGAGGAAGGGAGGGAGGGAAGAAAGAAATATGAATTTGTAAGGCATGTACTATGTTCCAAGCACTGTGCTAACCATTTTATAAATATTATTTAATGTGATCCTCACAGCCACCCTGCAAAGTACTTGTTACTGTTATCCCCATTTATCAGATAAGGAAACTGAAGTAGACTGTGGTTAAATGATTTGACCAAGGCCAAACAGCTAGTAAGTATCTGAGGCTGGATTTAAACTCAAGTCTTCTTGACCCCAGGCCCAGAACTCCATGCATTGCACCACCAGCTGTCTCTGGGATACAAACAAGGACACACAGGCACAGAAGGGTTTTGATCTGCACCAGTGGAGGGCGTACCAATACCAGTGTGGTCAAAGCTCCACCAAAGTTCAAAATAATCTAAATTTGGTAGTTTTAATTTGACCCTTCGTTACTCAGAAAAATACAAATCTCAAAAATCAGACAGAGTAGATTACATAAGGTCATTTGGGTGAGACTCTGATTTCTTGAAAAAGGAACTTTGAGTTCCATCCTGATTTCCATCTACCTGTTCAACAACAATATAGGGAGTTGAATTTATCATTTGCCTTCTGAAATCTATTATTCATCAAATGAATATTGTTCCTTTGATTCTTCTTTTTCAGAAAAAGAGAACAGTGAGAATGGAAATTAAGAGTCCAGGATATTATTTGAATTCTAAATTCCCAAATACCATTTTATTTATCCCCAGATCACGGATTGTTTTTAATAAATGGAGCTGGCCATGGTACTTAAAATCAACTGTAATTGTGGATAAGTGGTGTCAAAATCAAATAGGTAAGAATCCCTGCAGGCTGTATATTGACTTAGTCTTAAAATGGAAATTATTTATGTTTTGTTATACTTTTTATTTATTTTGTTAAATATTTCCCAATTACACTTTAATCTGGTTGAAACCCATCGTGGAGTGTTGTGAGCCACAGTCAACATTTGACACCTTTGCTTTGGATGACTTACAGCTATGGCTAATTCGTACTGTCCTTAAGTTACTATGTATGTTTTGCTCTCCACAATAGGTATGTATGTGTCCAAAAAGTTGTGGAGTAAATTGTTTTTTCTAAATCAATTAATTTCTAAATTTTTAATTTTCTAAATCAATTAATCAAGCATTTATTGAGCACTTACTATGTGTTATGCTAAAATGAAAAAAAAATAAAGAAGCTTAGGTTCTGATGGGGGAAACAAAAATATATAAATCAGAACATCCAAGATAAATACAAAGCAGACAGGAAGTAACTTCAGAGGAGATAGAGCTATTAGCTGTGGGTGCCCAGGAAAGGTTTCAAACACCAGGGACACCATACTATTTAAAGGAATCCAATCTCCTTTCATAAAACAGAAAAATGGTTTAAAATTACCATTTCATGGTAATCCTGCATTTTTATACATCAGGTTTATTTAAAGTTAGGTACAACTATATAGGTAACCCTTGCCTTTCTCTATCTCTGTAAAATTAATTTATGCCAATGCAATTGTCTGTAATCGAGCTAGCAGAATTCAGTTTCCTTCTTTACTTTCATTAATCTTGCAGTGACCTGAACCATTAAATTTTGCTTAAGTCAATTCCTGTGTGTGCTAATGCTATTCTCTATCACCTTGATGGTCAGTGGGGTATTCAATAGGAATGATCATATGAGTATTACCTGTAGTCTGAATACACAATAAATACTTCAGAATTTCAGAACTAAAAGGTACCCTGGTGATCTCTGGTTCAAATAACTAATTTTACAGACAGTGAAATCTGCCCAAGCCCTGTGGAGGTTATATTTTAGTTGATAGGAGAATTGGACATCTCCTTAAGAGTGAAGCTAGAAGAAAAGAATAGCTTCATCCTGAGCTTTCTAGTGACTAGGAAACTCAAACTTGAGCTCAGAGTCTCTAACCTTTCTAGATGAAGTGGCCAAGTCACTCTCTTCATGGTCATCCCAATGTTCTTTTTACTGATGTACTAAATGGCCCTTTCTCTATCCTTATCCTTCTCTACTTCTCTGCAATGTTTGATCAATCTCTCCTTGAGGCTCTCTACTCTCTAGATGTTTGTGACACTTCTATGTCATGGTTCTCTTTCTAACTCTTTGTCTTACTACCTATCAATCATTCTCCTTTAAAGAACCATGATCTGTATCCTGCCCTGCACTCCCCTCCATGGGTAGGTGTACCCTATGCTCTATCCTGGGTCCTCTCTTCTTCTCCCTTTAAATTCTTTTTATTGGGGACCACCTCATCAGTTCTCATAAATTCAACTTTCCCAAATCTACACATGTAGCTCCCATCTCTCTACTGACCTCTAATCCCATGCCTACCTCTTGTATATTAGACTTATTTTTCAGATGACCCATTATCATCCTGAACTCAATTTATCTGAAATAGAAGTCATGTTGTTTCCCCCAACCCACTCCTCCTCCTAAACATCCTTCTTAAGTTTTTTTTTCTCAATTTATTTTTTCTCAATTACATGTAAAAACAATCACAGTTCTGTGATTTTTATTATTTTAGCTTGGTCTACAATTAATATTTCTCCAGTTGTTTACATCTCACTTTATTTATATGGAAAGTGTTTTGTAATTGTGTTCATATAGTTCCTGGGTTTGTCTTAGCAGATAGACTCTCAAGTACTTTATACAGTCTTCAGTTATTTTAAATGGAATTTCTCTATCGCGTCCTGTGTTGGTAATATAGAAATACTGATGATTTGCAGGGATTTATTTTATATCCTGCAACTTTGCTGAAGTTGTTCATTATTTTAACTAGGTTTCTTTTTTTTTACTTATTCTCTAGGATTCTCTAAGTATAACATCATATCATCTGCAAAGAATCATAGTTTTGTTTCCTCATTTGTTGTTGTTCAGTCATTTAGTCATTCTGACTCTTTGTGACCCCCAATGGGGTTTTCTTGGCAAAGATACTTGGAGTGGTTTGTCATTTCAGTCTTCAATGGATCAAGACAGAGTCAAGTGACTTGCCCAGGATCATACAGATAGTGAATGTCAGAGGGAATTGATTTAAACTCAGCTCTTCCTGACTCCAGGCCCAGAATCCTATCCACGGAGCCATCTAGCTACCTTATTGCCAACTCTAATTCCTTCAATTTCTTTTTCTTCTCTTATTGCTATAGCTAGCATTTCTAGTACAATATTAAAGTGGGCATCCTTGGGTTTAACCCCTGATCTCACTGGAAATGCTTCTAACTCATCCCCATTACAGATAATGCTTACTGATGGTTTTAAATAGATACTACTTATCATTTTGAGGAAAGTTCCATTTATTCCTATGCTTTCTAGTGTTTTTAATAGGAATTAATGTTATATGTTGTCAAAAGCTTTTTCTGCATCTATCAAGATAATCATATAATTTTTGTTGGATTTGTTATTGTTATGGTCGATTATCCTGATAGGACTCCTAATACTGAATCATCCCTTCATTGTCTTCTTCTGAGTTTGTGTCTTGCTCTTCCCTGTCACCATAGTAACTTTCTATGGTCAAGTTTTCTTTGTTATTTGTTCTTTTTTTCAGCCTATTTTTTGACTTTTAACTTTATGTTAAAATAGGGCTCTGCTCCCAGTTTAAACTTTTTAGTGCTGCTGTTTTTAGAGCTAATTCTGGGGGGTAAGGAGTGTCTGTAAGTTTTCAATTCTTCCAAGATAGTATGATCTAAGGAGAGGTGTGGCCACTGCTCTCTTGGACTATGCTCAAGTCTGCAAATGAACAAAAGCACTCTTCTCCACCCTGGCACTGTGACCAAGGTTCCTGCTCCCCTGTTGCAGCTGCAAGTGTTATTGTTCCTTATGTCCCTGGAAACGTGATTCAGGCCTCTGCTCTCCTGCAGCCACAAGCACTAGTGCTCCTATCTACCTTGGACATGAGACCAGGGCCCCTGCTCCCCTGTGACCACAAGGGCTAGTGTGCCAGTGCTCCTCTGTGACCCAGAACTGTATGTGGGCAATGCAACAGGGTCCTATACACTGTGCCAGCAAAGGGTTCCCTCTAATCTCATTCTGAGCATTTGTCCAACCCCCTTACTGTCTGTGGGCTAAGAGCTCTGAAAGCTGCTGCTGCTGCTGCTGCTGCTGATGATGATGATGATGATGATGATGCAGCCACCTCTAGAACCTGCTGCTAGATTACCTATGCTGTACTGTGCTCCAGGCCCAACCACCACCCAGTAAGACAGACCTTTCCTGCTGACTTCCTAAATTGTCTTGGGTTGGAAAATTGTTTCATCTTGACCTTTTGTTGCTTCTGCTCCAGAATTCAATTTGAGGCATTATTTTAAAGTTGTTTGTAGGGAAAGTTCAGGTGAGATCCTGCCTTTATTATACCATCTTGGCTGTACTCTTCTGTCCTATTTATGTTAAGAGCAACCACCATTCTTCAATTCACCCAGATTTACAACCTAAAAATCATCTTTGAAGCTTCATATTCAGTCCCAGTATCCTCTCAGTTTCCAAGTCTCGTCAAGTCTACCTCAATGTCCCTCCTCTTCACACCTAGATCCACTGTCTTTTAATTCAGACCCTCATCAACTCTTGCCTTGTCAATTGATCTCTCTGCCTCCAGGCTCTCCTGCCTCCCATCCATCCTCCACACAACTGTCTGTGAACACATATCCCACTCCAGTAGAATGTAAGATCCTTGAGAGCAGGGATTATCTCACTTTTGTATTGATATCCCCAGCAGAAAACACAGTAGATGCTTTTTAATTGATAGTCTAATTCATGGTATTCTGTCTAAATGTTACCTTTGATCTTATCACATCCTGCCTTCTATCAAAACATTATTTACTTCCCCTATTAGATTATAAGTTCCTTGAAGGTGGGAACTATGATTCATTCTACTTTTTTGTCTGCATAGCCTTGCACATAGTAGGTCATCATCACAATCAATAAACATCTATTA